>VWZY01003602.1:13027-25248 GCA_013399075.1 Chloroceryle aenea | reverse complement strand
GTTATAGGCTTGGTGTGCAGCTGACTGGGTGAAGTTCCTTGGCCTGTGTGATGCGGCAGGTCTAACAGGATGACCACAATGGCCTGTTTGAGTCTTTAATTCTATAAATACATGAAAATACAGTCATTTATTTCTCTGTCACACCAGAGTTACACTCTCACACTCTTTCTTTTACCTGTCACTTGTTCCTTATTTATTTAGTTAGTTATTTGGATTTTTTTTTTTTCCCCTCTCAGCAGCTTTCTTTTTTGGAACTTCATTGTACAGAATGGTCATTAACTGTGATGCAAACGCCAATGTTTCCATGGAAACTCCTGTCCACTACAGAATATACTAGACCAATTTTTGAACCATTTGTCCATTTGATTAATTATGTCTTTGTGCTGAAGGCAGTTTGGCTTGATTGTCTCATCATGTATTAGAGAAGCTACTGCTCTAACAAATGGAGCTATTGTTTTGGGTCTATTCATCTTGGTACATCCCTGAGAGCTGATAGACATTTCAACAAAATGACTGTCCCTTAATGAGCTGCAGCTTGTCAAAATTGTTTAGGGCTTCATGCTAGGCACAGACCACTGTCATGACAGCTTCAGTTATTATGGCAATGAGTAGGATGTCTATAAAAGTGTCTATAGAAGAGAATGACCCTGGTTTTGATATCACACTGTTTGTAATTATCAGCTACATATATACTATATGATAGATTCATAATAGATTCCAAGGCTTTGACAGTTTTCTGATGAACTAGTTGGTCAGTCGCAGAGAGGGAAGAGACAAATAACTTTCCCTAACATTTTTAGCTGGTTTTTAGTAAAAACAGAAAACAAAATCCACAAAACAAACCAAAAATATGTCACAGAAAATATCAGCCAGCAACTGTTTGCAGTTCTGCTTTCTGTAAATCACAGACAATGCAGCTTTCTATAGGGAGGTAATTTCCATCTCTATTAAGTCTTTTTAAAACATTGATTTTACCTATTACCACTACTGAAAATCTGCAAGGAATATGAAACAATTTAAATGAAACATATATGACCTAAACCATTTCTTTAATATCAAATTATTACATAAATCTACATAGAATCCTTGCTATGTCAGGTCCCATGAATATTTTTGCACTTTTAGCAGACATGTCTATTCACTAGGTTGGTTATTTTTATTGGTTAGTTATTTTTATGGTTTATTATTATCTGGGGTTTGGACTAGAAGATCTTTTGAGGTCCCTTCCCATCCCTAACTTTCTGTGATTCTGTGATTATATCAGTGAATATCCTGTTCTGAAATGCAAACAGTTTTTTGAGGCTCTGGCAGTGCAGGATTATGTCAGACAAATACCTGCTTATATCTGCCAGCAGTTTTCACATATTTTGAATAATAACAATGAAAATATTAGAAATCTGTGTTACTTTCCAAAAAAGCCCATAATTTCACCTACAGAGATGTGCACTTCCTCAAAGAAGGAAAAACAAAGCTAGTTGGAGTCAACAGAGCAAGAACTAAACTGTCTTTAACCAGAAGCTAATTATGAAAATCAAGATAGACCTTCTACATATTTTAGAAATGTAGATTTAACATTTCCATTCTTAGGTGTTCCGTTCAGTGAATAAGCATGAAGAGTCACTATATATGATATTTGCTTTAAATATTTCTCAGCGCAGAATCAGTGATTAAGCTGTGCCCCTAATAATCACAGATGGAAGTCAGCACCCTGTAGCTACCAACAGCCACATTTAATCAGTTAATAACTGTGGATTAAACTTAATTCAGATTAATTTGTATTAGTATAGAATTTGTAACTCAATTGCTTTCATATTAATTTACATGTTGTCTAGACATGACATCATATTGACTCTTTGTTTGGCCCAAACACTAATTATAAACACATAGTTAATGGATGCAAAATTTGCAGTTTAAAAACAAAATAGGATTTCTGTCTATACTGTACTGAAGACAATTCAATATTGCAGTTCAGAGTTGCAGGCTTAGTATTGCCTGGGAATAGCAGATCTTCATTTGCACTTCAACCTCCTTAAACAAAGCATGTTGTTCCAACATGAAGAATGTGGCTGTTGGAAAATGAAGTTGCTATCATCCATCAAAAATTGTTAGCTTCAAATTCTTCTGGGAAAAGCCCAATGAGGAAATCAAAAGGGTTAAAAAAACCAACAAAAACAAAGCAAAAAGAAAACAAAACATAACAAAAACAACAAGAACAAGAGGNTCATTTTAGTTTGCAGTGCCTCCATGGAAACGTCTCTGACAATGCTTCAAACAGCCATCAGAAAATAACTCAGAATAAGAGACTGAGATGATAACACTAAACTGAAACTTTACTACTCTCCCCTGCCCATTTACATTAATAGTAGTGAACAAAGGCAATAAATAAACAACAAAGTAAGGCCAGGTAAAGTGTGGGNGAAAACAAAACATAACAAAAACAACAAGAACAAGAGGAAAAAACAACCTATTAACAATAATAACTGCTGTGGTGCAAATCAGATAGAACCACTGTCAAGGTTATTTTAACATTTATAATTGTGTCTAATCTGAGGGGCCTTTCACATGAACCTGAGCTCAGTTATCACTACTTCTGACAGTATTAGACTCATTCATTATACCACATTTTCAAATAAAGGCAAAATAGTGGAAAACATCCTTGGCTTTCATTAGCATGATATGCACAGTTTTTGAATTTTGTTTTATCTAGATTCTGGTTTTATATATATACACATAGTATCCAAGATCATTTAAGATATATACAGATGGGATGCATTCATGCTCAGTGTTATACCTACCTATTATTAAAATAGCATTTAAACAAAATTTTTGAAAAAAATACCAGAAAAACTTTTTTATTACCTTGAAATTTTAATCAGCACCAGTGGNGTTTGTTTGTTTTGTTGGTTTGGTCATTGTGTTTGGGGTTTTTCTTTGATTGTTTTGCTTTGTTTTATATATAATCAGAGTATTTCCTACATCCATTACGTGGTTTGAATTATATAAATAAATAAACAAATAAATTTCTTTAGGTTTAAAAATAGGTCTGATAAATGTTATCGCCATTTAGGAAATAGGAAAAGTTACTACTCTGGCATAATTTTTTACCTGATGGATAAATAATGTTCATCTTGCTTATCTGTGGTCTAGTAGTGTCACCTAGTGGTCTATACAGTACCATACCAAAGACTACTTTTCCTAGGCTGTATATTCATAGCAGATCACCTTCCATTCGTGCAAAAGCCCTTTGCATTATATACTACCCATGAAGATGTAATAAATCATTCAGTAACCTGACACTCCTGTTTACATGCATTACAAAGGGGGTACAATTTCAGAATATCTTCCACAAAGCTTTGTGACAGTAGCACAGCTAACAGGCAATGTTCTCCCTTTGTGCCTGCATGCAATTTGCACACAGGTAAACTGAGGAGCTGCATGTCTACCAAACACACTTTAGGGTTGAGATATTTGAGCCTGAATCAGTAAAGGACATTTTAAATTTAGCACTTACTGTGACAGGCACATATAAAGGTGGGTAAAAGAGACATACAGATAAGCTGGTAAGACACACAATTTTGACAACCACAGTTCATATTTTCATAAATAAAAGTCTAAATTAGTATCTACTAATGAAGTAGTCCTGAGATTATAGATCTAAATTCTGATACTGAAGAAAACTATTTTTTCTCTTTTATATATCTAATTTAAAAGTTTTTTTTTTTAAATTTATCATATAAGAGGATTTTGAATGTAAAATGCTTCTATTAACTATGATCCTTAAGAAATAGAAACTTTATAGTATAGATGGGTGAAAATGATTAAGACTCTCTTTATACTATAGATGAGCTAGGCAAGTGTTAATTAAGCTTTTGTAAATTCACAACTACTCACATGAAAGTTCTATAAAAAGTCAGAGAAAATAATAAAACTTAGTATTATTTCAGTGAATATCTGTACTCAAGGTCAATATGAAACAAGTGAAAAAAAGCAGAGACAGATAAAATAACCTCTGCAGAATTAAGATCAATTAATTAAGACTGAGGTTTTGGCAGACAGTGGGGTTTTTTGANGGTCATTGTGTTTGGGGTTTTTCTTTGATTGTTTTGCTTTGTTTTATATATAATCAGAGTATTTCCTACATCCATTACGTGGTTTGAATTATATAAATAAATAAACAAATAAATTTCTTTAGGTTTAAAAATAGGTCTGATAAATGTTATCGCCATTTAGGAAATAGGAAAAGTTACTACTCTGGCATAATTTTTTACCTGATGGATAAATAATGTTCATCTTGCTTATCTGTGGTCTAGTAGTGTCACCTAGTGGTCTATACAGTACCATACCAAAGACTACTTTTCCTAGGCTGTATATTCATAGCAGATCACCTTCCATTCGTGCAAAAGCCCTTTGCATTATATACTACCCATGAAGATGTAATAAATCATTCAGTAACCTGACACTCCTGTTTACATGCATTACAAAGGGGGTACAATTTCAGAATATCTTCCACAAAGCTTTGTGACAGTAGCACAGCTAACAGGCAATGTTCTCCCTTTGTGCCTGCATGCAATTTGCACACAGGTAAACTGAGGAGCTGCATGTCTACCAAACACACTTTAGGGTTGAGATATTTGAGCCTGAATCAGTAAAGGACATTTTAAATTTAGCACTTACTGTGACAGGCACATATAAAGGTGGGTAAAAGAGACATACAGATAAGCTGGTAAGACACACAATTTTGACAACCACAGTTCATATTTTCATAAATAAAAGTCTAAATTAGTATCTACTAATGAAGTAGTCCTGAGATTATAGATCTAAATTCTGATACTGAAGAAAACTATTTTTTCTCTTTTATATATCTAATTTAAAAGTTTTTTTTTTTAAATTTATCATATAAGAGGATTTTGAATGTAAAATGCTTCTATTAACTATGATCCTTAAGAAATAGAAACTTTATAGTATAGATGGGTGAAAATGATTAAGACTCTCTTTATACTATAGATGAGCTAGGCAAGTGTTAATTAAGCTTTTGTAAATTCACAACTACTCACATGAAAGTTCTATAAAAAGTCAGAGAAAATAATAAAACTTAGTATTATTTCAGTGAATATCTGTACTCAAGGTCAATATGAAACAAGTGAAAAAAAGCAGAGACAGATAAAATAACCTCTGCAGAATTAAGATCAATTAATTAAGACTGAGGTTTTGGCAGACAGTGGGGTTTTTTGATTGTTTGTTTGTTTGTTTACTTTCTTCTTGTAATAATAAAGCAAAGAAAACCCTACATCATCACTCTATTCAACATACCCATATATTTCTGTCTAACAAATTACATTTTACTTTTTTTTCCCCTCACTCAGATTTTTCACTTAAAAAAAAGACAACTAGAAATTATTAAACCTATATGGAATACTAGTATTGCAAATCTCAATGTTCCATACATGTCCGCAGACTAAAAATTACAATTTCCCCTTATACTGAAAGTTACAGAATTTATTTAAAGAGGTTATTTACAGCTAACAGTGTATATTGACATTGAACACCTCCATAAAACAACTGCTGAAGTAGTACTTATAAAAGGTCTTACCACTGACAGTTTTAGCATTAGTAAAATGATAAAATGCTGCAAAGGTCTCAGTAGTTTCAGAAGTACAATAATGCTGGAACTCTTCTGACAGCATCATGTTTCTTTCTTGTTTAAATGCAACACATCAGGAAAGTAAGCAGTTTCCTCATGGTTAATGAAATGTGAGGAAAGACTTCCCAGATGCTACTGAACTGTTCTGAAAATATTATTTGTTTGCAGCCTTTACCTCTGCTTTTTATATGAGTGATATTAAATATGTCTCTTTTCAGATGTCTGCTCTCTAAAGCTTTGCACTGACATTATGGCCTGGCAATACATTTTGTCGTTTTCATGCCTTCATAAGATTCTGTAACAAATTAATTCAAAAGCTCTCAATCGCTCTCCAGTCTCACTGCTAAGAGTGCTGGCAGTGACTAAGGCTCTTCATCAAGATGTGCTATCCAGTGGTTAAGGCCAGGCTGAGGTCAGAAAACCTATACTGTATTAGCCAAAAAAACCCAATAGACCAAAGGGCAAGGCTAAGAACATTTTCTAAGAGTAGGCTTATGCTTGGGAGCTCAGGAATTGTAGAGAAGCAGCATGAAAGAAGGGACCACAAAGTGGAAATCAGAGCTGAACATGTCATACACTGGAATTCTTTGATCCCGTCCAACTGAATACTTAAAAAACCCACAACCTTGAACAGGGCAGGGATTTGATGATTGGCTCTAGTCAAGAGCAACTGGTAAGATGCCCACACGGGGCTAAGACCAGTCAGACTCACAGGAACATATCTAGCCATCTCATGAGCTGACCCTGGCAAGAGCTATCTTGACTCATC
Source organism: Chloroceryle aenea (assembly GCA_013399075.1). Classification (NCBI taxonomy): domain Eukaryota; kingdom Metazoa; phylum Chordata; class Aves; order Coraciiformes; family Cerylidae; genus Chloroceryle; species Chloroceryle aenea. The sequence continues at coordinate 18,838 of VWZY01003602.1, read as the reverse complement.
TGCAAGCAATGTTGAGGGCAAAAGTGCCTGACTGTAGCTTTCTTGCCCATAGAAAACCTGAAAAGAGCTACAAAAGTGAAAAATGTATCTGGGAAATAGATCTCTTTCATAACATTTGCTGGGGTATATTTTATTTGTTCCTCATCATTCCAGTTTACAAGACCTACATTTTGACAATACAGCCATCTTCAGTCTGCAAAATCAGATTACTCAGCTGGATAAAGCTGAAAAGCTGATGGTGAAAAAAAAGCATAGGCACTCTGAAATAACAAGACTGAAGTATGTTCTTGGATGCAATATGACATATGTTCTCACAGTAAAAATATACAGACTTCCTATGTCACAGAGACTTGCAGAAGTTCACTACAGGAGAGCTACTTATTAACTATCACTAAATTAATGCATGTCTGATAATGCTGACTTTGAGGGAAGAGGAACACAAAGGTGTAGACGGCCTAGAATTGAAGAGACACGAAGAGTTAATCTTTCCAGAGACCCTAAATCCAGGTTACTTGTCACATAAGAGCTGAAACAGTGAATCTTGTGGGGCAAAGCAAACCTCACTGCAGTTAAGCACATAGTGATCCTTTTCTAACACTGCCAAAGCCCAGATCTTCTTTATTTAAGGAAGAAACACACAGAGTTGAACAACTTTTAGAGGATTTTTTTATCTTTCTTACCAATACTCTTAGGGCTGGATCTCTGTCTTGATGGATCTGCAGAGCTTCTACCAGCATGGTACCTCAGACCACACAGTGAATCAATAAGAAAACAAGAGCTCCACTGGTGATGGGGAATTTCTATATTGAGATACAGATGCCATAAGGAAGAAGTGTGGCATTAGACTGCTTTTCTAGGCTCTTCATCTGCATATCTGCAGTGAACTTGTGTGTATGCTATCTGATATTCACCTGTGTACCAAGATACAACTGTATATTCAAACAAACAAACATTAAAAATCAACTACTTAGGTCCCCATTGCAAATGTTACATTTGGCAGCTGCGTTCTTCACAGATGTCTATACTTTGCTAGCTTCACTTGTAATGTTTCCCATTGTCTAACATTATTAAATCCTCTATTGGGTGTCTTACTTTCAAGAAAAAACTTAAATCATCTGACTACTCCTTTGACTAGCCAGGGACTAGTCTGAAGGTCTCACAGGACAGCTCCGACTCTCTCCACAGGACTAACTAAATGTGTGACTCAAGGCAGTGGCATTCACTCTTCTTGAAAATGAGGATTGTTCCATGTTTTTTTAGTTTGTGGGTTTTGTGTTTTTTTTTTTTCTGGTGTTTTTTGGTTTGTGGTGGTTTGATTTTGGTTCGGTTTGGGGTTTTTTTGTGTTGGTTTGTTTTTTTGTTCCTTTGTTTTCCTTTGGAACAAGAAATCACATCATGTTTCTCTTTATATTTGTTTGGCATCTCTTGAAAAACACTCCTCTGCTTTCCTGTCAATAAATGTCACCTGGATTTCATTGCATTTCTAGCTGCAAGATAATTCTTTGAATTCACATAGTTATGAAATATAAATGGTGTTTGACATCTAATAGATAAATGCTTTAAAGCACTGTCTTCCAAGAGTGTCGTACCCATCACACACTAGGTTATTGTGTGTATACTTCTAGTATGTATTCTCAGTGTTGTGCTGTCTTGTGGTTCGGTACAATAGTACTACAATCTTGATCAAGATCTTCAACTACAATTGTTTCCACTCCTAAATCATCATCCCAACATTTAAGCTAAAGACCTTCTAACCCTCTTTCTCTTGCTCAGAGTCCTCAAACATGGACTATATGGCAACAAATGTTAAAGGATTTCTCTCCAAGGATACTCAATAATCCAGGGAATTTTCCTAAATAAACAGACAGTCTGAAACCATGCTCTAAGTTAGGGTAAAATTGTATTTTTGCCTCCCAACTTATCTTTACTTCCTTGTACCTTTTCTGAATGCTACTTAAATTGTAGACTTCAATTCCATTGCTATATACACTACTTACCTTTTTGCAATCTCTCTACACTTCATTCCCCTTTCTACAGGGAATAAGCCCTTAAATCTGTTTTCGTCAGCAAACAAGTCTTTATACTGTTTAGTACCTTATCAGTCTTGTCCTGCAGAACTTCACTTTTCAACTGAGGCTCTCATGTGTACATCAAAAATAAAATCCAGAATATGTTATTTGTTTACTTGAACAGAAATACATATACATTTACAGACATAAATAGTCACACCAAACCATGTATTTTTGCTATCCATTTTTCATGGTTGCATCTTAAATGAGACACGTGCATAAATATGTCCTCAGATTAAAATCCTGAATATATGACTTTTAAATGAATTTCACAGTGGAACAAAAGGCATCTCCATCTATATTCAGCAAGAGGGAAAGGTTTAACTCAGCACTTAAAATTTTGTTTTGTTTTAAAAGGAGTGTATAGCCCTGATAACATTTTTTAAAGCTATGAAGCAGATATGTGTATGTATAATACACATATGATATGTATAACCTGTCATACTAATTTTTCTAAGGAAGCTGTGTGGCAACCTCACTTGTAGCTGTTTGACAAAAGTACTATTATCAATTTTCTCTCTGATATTGCTGAAAGATAATGCAGGGAGACTAATCTGTATTTAAGTGCTTGATTTTCTCTGGCCTAATTTCCTACTTTCAAATTCAATATATGACCAGCCTAACCAAAGAAATCCTGTGAGGTTTCCACCTGATAGTAGATTAGTACTTTGGCTGATTTTCAAACAAATGTACAATGAATGAGAAGACTGAATGAAGCTTTCCTTTACAGTTCTGGGAAGGGGGCAAGAAAGACCAGAGAGTCCATGTTTGGAATTCCTTTCCACCAGCAAGTATAACAGAGGAAAAGACTTTAAATGCCCTTCAGCAGAAACTGGCAGGCAGGGGAGACAGAGAAGTCTTTTGCTTACATCTTTCACTGTAAGATGTCTAGGTATGTTATCTCTTTCCCATAGCTGTCAATGTCAACTTTGATCATTAATATATTACCTTGACAGAAAGATAATCTAACCTCGATCCTTAAAAATTTTGTGCTTATGCAGTGCACATCTTCCTAATGATGTCTTAATATATTAACCAAGCTGTATTTCACTTCATTTAATAAAGTACATTAATTAAGTCAGCTTTTCTTATGACAGATATGTTAACAATCAATAAAGAGAAGCTTATTTTCCCTTATGTTAACATATACATTTCCCATATAATTTCTTGCAACAATATTTCTAAAGGGATGCCATCTACTTTGAAATTATGTTTAAAATATTTTACTTATGGAGGCATTCTGCTATTATTTACGTATCTTCAAGGAGACTCTGCAAAGCAAATATTTATATTCATGGCATAGATGTTAAAGCATAGTCAGCACAGACCAATGGATTAATCCTTGTTCATAGGGAGCATAATCTGATGTAATTAAGTCTGTCTAATGCTTTCCATTAAAATATCCTGGTTTACATATCTTAGTCAGACTTCAGTTGTTCAGGTTAAAATTGTCTGCCTCAGGATTAACTTTTATCTTTTTTTTTTCAGAACTAGATCAGACATTTCTCAAAACAAAATTATGAAATTATACCCCCCAGTTTATACAGTTTTAGGCTTGTTTTGAAACAGTAAGAGACCCACGCTTTGGAAAGGACTCTGTCGGGAAAAGGCCTGGGAACAATGATCCTGACCCCATATGTGTAATCATGTTCAACTTTATTGTTTCTCTAGCCATACTTATATATGCTTTGCCTAAAAGCCATTGGTTAGTCACACTGTCCGTGCACCTAACAACATCCTTACTGGTGGGCACGTGGCAGGCTCATCCTTAAGGCTTTTCCCACACTCATCGTGTCCCGCATTCACCATCTTATCTTCTGCCTTTGAAGCTGGACAAGCCACCAGGATCCTCTTTGTTCTACCTTCAAGGATGGCTAAGGATGCCTGCTCATGCCCCCACAAACTTACTTAGGGGCCCAAGTTCACGCCTCTCGTGCACACGCACACAGGGCCCAAACACGGGCCTTCGGTCTGGCTTGTTCACCCCATGCTGATGTGTTCGTGCAGCCATTACCCAACAGGACTCAGCTATCCTTCTGTGGTGAACACCTTCTGAGAGTCACATGAGCATAACACTAACCACACACCCTCATCTCTTAAAAAGGTTAAAATGTGGTAATATCGTAACCACAATTTGCTCTCATAAATGGTGTCCAGACCAATGATATGTAATTGAAACTCCTTATGTAAGCAATTAGTGTCAAATGTGCCTGCCTGTCTGGTGATATGTCCATCAAAGGTAGACTACCAAGGAAATCTTTGTCACTTCCCTGCTGAGTGACATTTTCCTTCACAAATAGGACTTTAATTTTGCAGAATCTCCTGTAACTGTGAAAACTTCTCGTATTTTCTCTGTAGAAAATATGTTCCATGAAGTGATGAAATACGCAAGATCCTTCTTTAGAAATTTCTTGCCTTATGTCAAGGTACAAGTGTGATTTCCAGTAAGTAAGCAAAGGTAAATTACAAATTGATGGTCTGGTGATGAACACAGGAAGAAAATGCTATAAATAAACAAAAATGTAACAAGGAAGGAAGGAAGGAAGGAAGGGAGACTCAAAACACTCTGCATGGTATTTGTTAAATCAGTGAAAAGCTTGACAGAGTAACTCCTGCTACCTTGAATTTATACAGGAGAAACAGATCAGAGGAAACAGTTTCAGGAAGTATGCATCCTTTCTTGGTAGTCTGTAGGAAATACAAAACTTGTAAAGAAAACACTTCAATCTTAAAATCTGTAATACAAGGGATGCAGTAATTCTCATAAAACATTAACACAGTTGTATACTCACATCAAATTTTCTCCCCCAAAAGGACAACAATGAATTAAAAAAGATGTAAAAGTAGAGAAAGGTTAACATAATGCACTCCATAAAATGTAACTGTAGACAAAGCTTGAAAAATATTTTGGAAGAAGATATATCAAAGTTAAGTACCAAAGAAATATGATGGTGAACTAGACAGTTCAACAGCTGTTTGCCTTAGAAGATCTTGGCACAGTGGATTTTAAATCTGGAAAAACCCAAGGGGCTGTAAGACATCCAGGCTGTTTCTTGTCTGCTATCTAAGACCCTTCCAAAGAAAATTCTTAGAGCTTCAGAAAAGCTTCTTTGGAAGCGTCTTTGATAGCACCAATTCTACAAGGTAGAAAGAACTCTTACTGTGAATTCCAGTTTAGTAGGCAAGATTCTCTGGCCTCTTTTATCTTATACCAATTGTAGCAGAACTTGATGAAACTTGGGTTTATTGCCAACAGGTATTGTCTTCACAGATACTGCCAATGAAAGTAATACACCTACACACTGTATTTCGGGAAGTTATGGTCTCAAATGGGTCTACAATCCCACTTACTATGAAGCTATCTAGTTATATTCACCTAGACTCAACAGAAACAAAGACTGCTGATAAAAAGGAAAGGATTGCTCAGGAATCTGGAAACATAACTTTGGAATCATGCCAGAAAGTAGTAGCTTTACAGAAGAAAGGCGAGTTAGGTATCAGTGGGTTCATTCAGTCACCAACAATGAAGTCAGTGAGATGAGAGATGTAACAAGAGGAAATCTAATACATAGGTTGAGTCTTGCCAGCTGTAATCTCTAATAACTGAGACAATTGTAAGAAGTGGTGGCACTTGCAGAATTCTTTCCTGACATGAAGGATAAATTACTATATAAAGGCTGTTTGATTTTTTTAATTTTTTTTTTGAGTGTTTTTTTTTAGTTTTTTCTCCTGCTGCCCTTTC
>VWZY01003600.1:124683-140356 GCA_013399075.1 Chloroceryle aenea | reverse complement strand
ATAGCTAGATTTAAGTTTCCAACTGAACAATCATTCAGCATAACTTGGCACTGCAGCTTTCTACACACGTTTGTTTACCTTGGGTGGTGAGCTACTGAGACATCGGGTAGGCATCCCCCTCCTCATCCCCTGAAATTTGTGCAGGTCATAGTTTGAAGTAGCGTTTGTGTACAGCTCAAATCCACAAATGTGCTTTCAGTGTCTCAGGCTTCACTACAAAATTGTTGCAGGAACTTTAATAAATGTATGTTGTGTGTAGACTGGTACAAGAAGGAAACAAGATCTCCTGTGACATTTGGTCCCATCAGCTGCNATATATCCCTATCCTTTTTGGAAATGCCCTGTCTGGTAAGTAATCAGTGCCGGAAAGGTGAGAAATTCTCTTTATATAGCCACATAAGACAGCCCTCAGGCCACTCCCTGGGTACATGAGGAATGTATCTATATTGAAAGCACATGGACACGGAGTGTGTGACACAGGAGGTGCTGGCAGTTGGGTGACAGTGCAGGAGGTACTCGCAGTTGTGCTACTCTCATTCGAAGGGATTATGCCAATTAAAACGATGACAACAGCTGCAAGCAGATGGATACTTCAAATACAGACGTTTTCTCCAAAACTGGTAGAAGCAGCAACAGCTGTGCTGGAAAAGCAATGAGCTAGTACACCAAGAAGCCCAGAAAGTATGTCATCCTTCCTCAGCTGTCTTATATCTGCCCCTCTCAGATGGGCTGACACAATTTCTTACCCTCTATTTGTCTTCCAAGCTCAACTGACACTGAGCTAATGAGTGAATGATTAAGCACTAGTCCATGCTACTCTATGCCCTGGATAAGATTACCACAGTTACAGTGCCAAGCTAAACACTTGCAGTTCATTTCCTTTCCATGAAATGGCATCAGAAGAGAGAAGCAAAACTAAGGATGCTCACACAACACTTTGTTTACACAAGAGAAAGTTTTAACAACCCAGTATGGAACTGTGGGAGAAAATCCCTACTTCCTTCACAGCACGATCTTTCTGATGCTTCATGTCAGAGCAGTTCACACCACCACACACAAAATCAATCACCTCTCAGACCAACCATTGCCCTGCCAAGCTTTATTGCATAATGCGATATATAATAAATAATTGTCATAAGCATGGATCCCAGCGTTCCTGGATTCAACAAAACACTCCCTTCACTCCTCATTACCAGGACCAACCCCTGGTGCCTCCTGACCCTCCACCAGCGCAAGATCTCCTTGCACTCCACTCCCTGCTGTGCCCTGCCCCTCTGCCAGCACCTCCTCTGCACGGCCAAGCACAGCTCGGGCACTGCTGGCACAGTGTCAGGCGTGGTGGGTGAGCAGTGCTGACAGTATCTACAGGCATTCAAAGGCTGTCTGTCACGTTAATTTCAGGGCTATGAACCAGAGAAATCCATGCTGGCCTTGTGAAGGTTTAACAAGGGTTATTCATGCATGGCTAGGTGTGTCTTGGTGCTTGCAGAACAGCTCCCATTGGCATGCTTTCTGCTCCCATTGGCATGCTTTCTGCTGGAGCTGGGAATCTGGCTATGGAGGAAATTTTCAGCTCTTGTCTACTCGCTTGATCTCCCCCTCACTCCTAAAATTTCTCATAAAACCTACATCTGGTTCACTACAAGAGCTCCAGGAATGGAAACAGGGAAAATGGAAAGACACAGTCTCAACTGGAAAGTCCCAGGCAGCCCAAGCCACATGAAGGCGTTCTTGTTCACTGGCCACATGAGTAATTTCACCAACTGTCTAGTATGGTTTTATTATGGCTTCCATGTTACATTTTCTCTGTTTTCACAGGAATAGGAGTAATACCATATGCAATCCACATGCAAAAAGCACAAAGTAAAGTTCTAAACATAACTTGGGTAATAACAAGGCAATATGTAGAAATATGTCACAAGAAGAAGAGATAAAATGAAAAGGTAAGAGTCTTGGCAGCTTGTTTTCTACAGAGGTGAAATTCAGCTGGACAAACATCAGCAAAAATCCATCTGTGTCAAATTCTTCCCTGTCATTTCAATTAATAAATATTTCATTTACTCAGCTCCAGTCAAACGTTGCTTCAGGTGTGTCAGGTATTTTATGTAGAGTTTTGATGAATGCTCAGCTTTGCCCTAGCCTGCCATGGTAATTTCTTCTTTTTCTATTAATACACAAAGTCTCATCCTATTTTAAATCTCAACAGCTACAACTACCTTCCATCACATGCAAAGTACTCAGCTGCCTTAGGGCACAATCTTTGCCTCTAATTCTCCAGTACAATGATTCTTTCCTTCTGACTTTTTAGCCCCATCCCTTTAAAAATGGAGAAATTTTCTAACAGGATTTGTACAAATCTCCTCCTTTTTTGTTCATTAATTAGTTACAATGAAGCACTGTTTATATATAAGCTATGAAAAGTTACTGCATCACCTCTTCAACCGCTAGAAAAATTCTTACTCAGAAGGCTTTCTACTAAAAGACCTTCTCTGACAGTAACTGTGGACACCTCTGTCATACACATCTTGCTCCCATCTATCTGAGAGGCTGTGAGATAGTAGCACTAATAAGTGGCTTCACCCACTTACAGTGTTTCCAACATGCAACACAATCTGAATTTTCTTTATGACAACTGTAGTTTTCTCTTCATGGCATTAATTAAGCTTTACCAGTGTCCGCCCAGTGCAGATGGAGGCTGCGCTAGGCAGTTTTCTCTTATATGTTGCTGCCTTAGGGCACAATTATGGGAAATAATCTTTGCAGGGGGAGAGAAGACAGAAGGCTGCTTTGTTGGACCTACCCAGTAACACACAGATGTCTGTGCATGGTGCACAAGGAGATAGATTCTTGCCATGGGTCCACACAAGCTGGTTTCTGGTGTGGCAGTATGCACTTTTTGTTAAGAATAACTTCATGTTGCTTGAACAAAATTTCACTTTTTCCCTGCCAAGATGTATAAAGGCTGCTATTGAATAACAGTCTCACTTAAGATATGGAGAATTTTCAAGGATGAAAGCACTCCAGGCATTAGCAACTGCCTGGAAACACAGCAGTGGGACTAATTCCCTGACTAAAGCCACACCATTATGTCTTTGCAGCATCATTTGTAACATGCTGCTTTTTTTTGCCCCCACTGAGTAGCCACAATGCATTAAGACAAAATATCTGCTACTGGTATTTAACTGGTAGCCATATGTTTATTGCACTAGCTCCTCCATCTAGCTGGCTCAGTGTGCTTTATGGAGATACTAGGAGTGACTATTCATTACACAGCCACAAAGACTCCTTTGGCTTAAAATACTAAGACCAGCCGTGCCTTCTGTCAATGATTGTTATGGCTCTATCAGTTGAGTACATGTGAAGAGAGATGTTGATAAATTAGTCAACAATCCCAGATTCAGTTCAAGAATTTGCTTCTGTGCATGCCAGTTCTGGGTTGAGGTATGGTGTTGTTGCAGGCCTTTTTTATCACTTCTTGCAGCTGCCATTCACAGTGATGGGCATAATGCAGAAAGAAGGAAGATCTGCTAGATGAGAGCAATTCAGACAGAAAGACTGATTTTATCTGTCTTTTACTGGCAACCACAAGCATTCAGCTAGGATCTAAACTTCCTAGAACTCACAGTGCTGCATATGGAGAGATAGTCTTGTCCTTAGAAAGTAGCTACATTTCACTTTAAGATATTTTCTAAGGTTCAAGACTAAACAACTATTACAGAAACAGTCCATGGAAATTAAGATTCTTGCAGCTGTTCATTCAGTTATCAGTATACTCTCATCAAAACCAAACATATTTTCAAAGTTGGTAGCTAATATAATAATCATAAAGAATAGCTAAAGTATGAGGCAAACATGAGGTATGTGATTTGGTGTTCAATTGAATGTTTACAAATGTGAAAAAGGTAAATTCACTGACTTCTCTAATCTTAAGTGCAGCACTATGGTTTTGTCACTTGCCATCCTTCAGCCTATTTCAGAAACACTCCTGACCTCACTCAGGCGAAGAGTGAGATGTGTGTGCTCCTAATATTGTGGCTGTTGCCAAGGAAAGCAAAACACACTCATCTTTTACCTTGTGTAATTTGTAAACAAAAGCAAAGAACCACTGAGAGTCAAAGTTGCATGGAAACATATGCTTTGGCTAAATGGAGCAACTTCAGACACAACTAGCCATGGTGCTGGCTGCCAGTAGCAGCCCACCTCTTAAGAGAGTCAGAGCAACATTTAAGAGGAAACTCTAACACTGATAAGTATTGTTTAAGAATGCCTTGCTGAGCCAGAAAGGAAACGGTCATTTGGTTTCTAAGGAGCACCACCAAAAAAAGTACCATCAAAACAAGATAAACCTTGCAGCCTGAACAAGTTTCTCAGCACGTAACTCCACCTAGGAATTTCTCTTACAAAATCAGGCTCTCCTGTGCTTCCAGGTCCATCCACTGGGAACAACCAAGCTTCAGAAGCACAGTTCCGCTGCTGGGCTGCTTATGTGAATGGGCTTTGTGGAGGTATGTGTGGATTCATGTGCATTGTGAAGCCTGCACACCAGACTCTCTGATGCAAGCCAAGAAAGAGGAGAGTGACCTTGGAGGCAGAAAGCCTCTCCCTCCACAGGGTTAATCTGAAGAGTCCTCCTCAATCCCCAGTGTTCCACAGGTACTGATCCAGAGTGCTGGGTGGAAAAAAGACATTGTGAAGCCTGGCCTTGTGCCGAGGTGTGCCAAGCCCACCCAAAGGCTATCCTAAAGGCAAAGCAACACTTTCACACCCTCTCCTGTCCATCTACTGCTGCTCACTGCCTGGGGGGGGTTACAGCATTCCCTCTGGGCTGCCAGCAAGGTATTCTCCATGAGGCACATCTTACTAGTAATGCTGCATACAGTCTGGGTGAAATGAAAGGGTTTTGTTGCTTAACAGATCTCTGGTGGAAGCAGATCCACAGAAATGAGTTGCAATGTACAGCACAGGTTACCAACTGTGAACAAGACAGTGGACAGCAAGGAGCCACATGCATGTTCAGGGACAGTAAAATTACCTTGCTGACACCATCTTTCCTCTCCAAGATGCCGTTTCCCAGCTTTTGTCATTTCTCCAACTGTTTCTCACCTAATTTAGGAAACAAACCTCTTCCTGAAAGACTGTACACACCCATTTTATGTAACCCTAAAACCCTGAAACAGAGATCATGCCCAAACCATTTTTATGTTTCCCTTTGCCATTTGTATTTATTCTTTTAATGGCAGTGGCTTGGTTTTAATGGTACTTTTACTACTGTACCTTTTCTACCAAGTGTGGCAAAAGAAAGTCAAGGTCAATGCAAGGCTTCTTCGTGTAGCTGACTGAAACACTTTTTTATTACAGTCAAGCAATAAGGTCTCTGCCTTCAAATGGTGCTAGTGAGAAAAAGCAAGAAATGGAGGCACATGAAACAAAGTCACTGAGTTTCTCTTGGAAGATTCCTCCACAGCTGTCATTAAACTAGCTTATTTCTTTATTTCTAGAAGGTTAAGCATGGATACCTTCCTGGGAAGGAAGGCTGCAAGAATGGCTCCTTGAGATTTTCCTCTTAGGTTTAGACCTCACTGATGGGAGAACGATTTCAGGAGTCTGGGATGATGTGGATGTTCTGGTGACACTTTTTCCCTCTTCTTTCTGCAGGTGTCAGTTAATGGGTGGAGATAGCTGAAGGCAGCTGAAACCAGAGCAAGCATCACAGTTGTGGAAGAGCCAAAAGACACATAGTAACTTCCCTTCAGAGGTGAAGGCTGTTGTTAAGACTGTGGAGGTTTACAAGCAGCAAAAAAGTGAGCAATATGCCTAACTAAAAGACAGTGTACATAACATGTATTTTTATCACTGTAGACTTCACTAAGATACTAAAAACTCCAGACAGATGGAGAGAAGCATTTGCAATTACACAATTCAGGTTAATACCAAACAGAAGATGAGGAACACATCCCACTTGTGCTTCTTGGCTGAGCCTTATCTATTTGTCGGTTTTATACATTTTTCTGACAATCCCACTGCACCTTTCCCTGGTAAATGCTGGGGCTGAGAAGACAAGGGGCCAGAAGGAAAAGAAATGGAGGACAGATCAGCACATATGCCTCCATTGAAGGATGCTAATGAAGAGTAGCTTATTGCACCTAGACTTCATACAAATTAGTGGGAAAAACCTCAGAAAATAGCTTCTTGCTTGTAACAGACTCTTGAAGTTCCCCCCCTTGAAGTACCAGACTGGATTATTAGCATAAGGAGATCATACAATATATTACTGTGCAGTTGGAAATGTCTGACATCCTTTTGTCTCATTAAAGAGCGTTGCTTACAATTCAGGATGGCACCACTTTTAGCACGGCCACCTTTTTGGGGTATCCCAGTTCTTTGTGGATTCCTGCTGGAAAGGGCTCAGGGAAGTTTTAATTTATCTGATGGAAATGTTGCACACATTCCTGCTCTAGGCAGACTGGACATTGCCCAATTCACTGGAACAAGGGGTATGCCTGTTGTTCACAGGCAGAGCAGGCACTCAGCACACGAAGACAAAGTCTTTAAGAAGGTGCATGCACTGGGGAGAGTTATGGCAGGATGCCGTGACCCCGCATTTTATTCATATACTCTTCTGCATGGTGGCTAATCAGCTGCACGCAAATAATGGCAGTCTCTTGTGCAGCTGCTCTGTGGTTAAAGATGGCCTCGGGGCATCATGATACAAAGGGCAGGGACTGTTGAAATGCTTTATGAGCAGCTCAACCATCTGTTTAGGAGGGGCAGCAGATACTCAAAACTGTACCCTACTGGCTACATGAGGTAAATCCTCCAATTCCTCCTGACACTTTATCGCACTGCTGTTACCTTTTTCACAACTGGCTTAGCAGGGTGAAGGACTTCACAGCACTTCATCACACCTGATAATGGCTATTATCACCCCATGTTGAGCACAAATCGGTTCCTTTGCTGAGCAAAAAGGAAAGCTATTTTCTTTTACTCTAAAGGACAATTACTAAAGAAATATTCTCGAAAAGGCAAGACTGGTTATTTACACTGCATGAAGGTGTGGACTCTGTTCTGTGGCAGCAGCCAGAGGTGTTGTTATTCCTCTTGGCAGGTAAACTCAATTGTGACCAAGCACAGGAATTTGCCCCAGCATAAGCAGGAATGACTGGATGCATCTGGTATGACAGAGACGCGTTTGTGAGAGTAACACCAAAAGCTGCACTGCAGGACTTCCAGTCAAGCCCAGTGAGAGACTGTCAGCCCATCCCTATTTGTCTCATTCTTTGCCACTCTCCCTACCAGGGCTGTTAATCTATCCAATTTCTCTGGCTTTTTTCCACTGCTCAGGCAAAGGTTTCTCTGCCAGAGGCAACACATTCTACCTTATATATATATTCAAAGCACTATGGGAGAAATAATTTTCAAAAGTATCAACAACGGCCAGTTTTGCCTAATCCATTAATCACAGCTTATCTCACCAAAACTGGGTGCAGAACTTCACCTGCCTTCAGTGGAAACAAGGTAAAGGCACTGTTGAGGTATTACGCATCTGTGCTAAATCCATGGCCCATTCTACAAAGAAAAACCAGGCAAAGGCAATATGAAGTCTTGTGTCACTCCTGGGGCAGGTCCACTCCATTTTTTCTTCATATGAAATAAAACCTTGAAGCAAGATCCTAAAAGCTGTGCTTGAATATCTACCAGAAGAAGCAAGAGAGAGGATCTAAGTAACAGCCTCCGACCTCCCCTTGCCTGCCTCCTCTCAGAGGTCAAGTCCTCGTAGATGCTGGTATCTTACCATTGAAAAAGGACAGGATGAAGAGCCATCCGTGTTAAAACAGCACGGTTTGCTCTTTAGGTTTGTCCCCCCTCCCCACACCACCTCCTCGTGTTAAACAGATGTGTGTACGGAACTCTCCCCAACGGGAACTCTCCCCAACGGGTACACAGTGTAACAGTGTTAGCCCCTCCCTCAGTCCATGATTAACATGTGGCTGCCTTCAAGGTCAAAAGAAATTGGGGAAGCATTTTTAGTGCTAAAGTGTTATTTTGACATTTTAATAGGTCAATTAGAAAGTAAGTGTTTTGACACACAAGGGCTGTTCTTAGTGACAACCGCTCCACTGTTCACTGCTCTCATACTGCTTTTCACCTTCAGCATGCTCTCAAGTTCCTTAAAAGGAATGCCATTAAAAGAGTTCAACCACATATATTACAGTTATATTACTCAAACGGGGCATTTTTCATGTGCAGTTAAGGAAAAAAAAAAATGCTGTTTTTATACAGTATATATATTCAAGGGGGTAACGTGTGAAAAGAGAAGGGGACATTCTTGAAAAGTTATGTGGAGTAACATGTAAGATAAAAGTTCTTACTAAAAGAGTAACTGTATGCATAAAAATCCTAATTGTGAGTTTGTTTATATTAAGCTAATTCATGGACACTTAGTGCAAAATATAATCTAGGAAAAGGATGGGTCTTCTTGAGACAGTTATTACTTTGAAGACACAGAACAGTGTGACAAAAATAAAGTGATTCTGCAGAAAAACATTTATACATTTTCTTGGACATGGTTAGGATCTTGAATCAGTTAAATTAAGAAGTCTAAATGACAAGATTCACTGCTTCTCACAAACTTGCCAGTTGTGCTAGGAAAACGCTTTCTCAACTGTTACTTTATTTTCTCTCCTCTTGCTTGTATCAGCATAATACTTAGACCTACGAAAACTTCATCTCATTTTTCTCTGCCCCACTTACAATCCCTATCTTAGCAATTCTTTCTTAGCAGAAGCATGTAAGTGTCAAGACCAGAAAACACAGGAGAAATCTTCTGCCTATCATTGAAGTGCACTGCTGATCTTTCCTGCCTGCCCAAATGTTCTCATCCACTCTTTCTAAAGCTGACGCTGACAGTGATATGAAACAACTGAATTTTCCAATCTCCTTACTTTCCTCCTTGCTCATTTTACAATTTCCATCTGCCTTGGACTGTACACTTTGATGATGGTGTGTCTGCTTCAAAGCAGGGGAAGCAAGAGGAGTAACTCAATCATAGCGTCACCTCACAGTGAATGGGGTGGGAGAAAGGAATTGTCTAAATACTTGCATCTCAGAAGAACATTCACAAAGACATGCTCTGATCTATATTCCTCAAAATGTCTCCCTCGCTTTGAAAGTCCTTTCTAGAAGGCACAGGTAACCAAGGAGCCTCTGAAACTTCCATGCTTCAGTGCTAGTATGTAAGTAGTTCTTGTAAATGACTATTATTTCTTTTGGCACACTTGTATTCAAATGCTCTACCTTGAAGGAGGTGAGCTATCTTTTAATACACTTTAAAATTTTGCATATGCCTCTCCTGACCAGCAGGAAGCATGCTGCTCATCTCCTACTTATACTAGCTGATAGGCAGGTGCTTGTGGACACCTCATTCCTTTAGGACAATGAGATAACAGAAGTATTCACTCCCTGATTTCTATGCAATGATTTTCAGTGGGAAAGTGCTTTTGTAAATCTGTAAATGAACCACGATCTTGAAATGCAAAAATGGTGTGCTCTCTGTTGAGAATAAGAGCTGAAATGAAAGGCTGGCTGCCATCCTACTGCCTTGCCTGGAAGTTCCCTGGAGACAACCATCCTGTGTGAATTAAAAGCCCAGTTATTTGGTTTGATGGCTCAGCATAAGGTTTGGGGGTTTTTGTGTGCTCTCACTTAGTTTTTTCCAGAGTCATATACACATTAGTAAAAAAAAATAAAATTATATGGACAGTGACAAGAAAGCTAAAGGTGTTCATGAAAGAGATGTCAGAGGATTGATAGGTTGTATCAAGCCATCTGGACAAGGTTCCACCTCTCCTTTGCTTGAGCCCTCTGACAGCACCTGAATATATTTTTGAAGTTTCTAATATTTCAGTAACTGATTGGCAATATCATTCTTGTCTGTTTGATCTTCAAAAGACTTGGGAAGATGATCCTCACTAAAAGTGATACTCTGAATATGGGGGGGGAAAGTGATACTTTGAATAGGGAAGAACTCCAGTTCTACCCAAAGTCATCAAACTTCTTGCTGTATGAAGTGCTGCTAGCAAGCTGGCCTCCCCTCAGAGCTCTCCAGTACACCAACATTCTCCATGTCTTTCTTGAAAAGGGAGTCAAGAGACTCAACCTACCATCCCCAGTCTGCAAGAAGCACTGTTCCCATCAAGTTTCACTTTAGAAGGCCAAATTTGCTTGACAGAGGGATGCAAGTATATATATAACTTGATGTCTCTTGCACTGCTGAAGCTATTATCTTACTAGGAATCTTAGTCCTGCCAGTTCCTTTCATCTCCTCTAGACCCTATCATAACTGCAACCTTCATTATGCTGCCTCTTACATATTGAACAACCCTCTGATGAAGTGCAATAGCCAAAACACTCTTCTCTTCAAAAGCTCCTGGAAATTTCCAGTGATTCCTGCCACAATAGTCCCCCATTCCATCAAAGCAATAAGCAACCAAAACCCACCGCTGCAATGGCCATTTGAAATAGAGATATTCACTGATGTTTCTGCCTCTCCTCTGTGAACTTTTGGTGCTGGAAAGCACTACAGTATGGTGATAACATTATTTCCCAGTGTTCTGTCAAGGAAGCAGCTACAATGTGCCCATGCACCATGCAAACTTGCAAAATAGTTTCAGTCTCAGCTGGCCCCGAACCATTCTCACTTACAAGCCCAGAACAGTATGCATCACATAATGCATGCTGGCATGCAGAGGGAATGTGTATTTGTTCATACAATGAAGGACAGCTAAATTTAGGTGATGTGGTGGACAGAATTCCAGTTATGTGGGACGATGTGATCCTCTGGTGATCAACACTAAGCTGATCATCTTAATTAAATTCCCTCACCTCTTCTCATTGTATTCTTAACCCTGTCCTATTTTGGATGCATATCTGGGCATGTGACAGAGCACATAAGCATCTCTTGTCACCTAACTCAAAAGATCAAAGGGGCAGACATGCATACAGGACAAAGAGATGGGATCTCTGCATTTTATTGTATGACCAGTATGCTTCAAGATGTGTGTGACAGGGAGTCTGCGGTCCACCTGGATGGTAGAATGCAAACTGCCAGATCCATTCACCCATCTGAAGGGAAGATGTTGGCTGTATGTGCCGTAAGTGCCTTCAAAGGACACATCACACCCCACTCTTGCTTCAGCCACCTGTGCTTGGGGGCCAATCTCAACCATTCCCCTCCGTGAACGAGAAATGTTCATGCTCTCACTCTTCAACCCACTTGACCTGTTATGAACTCCACCTTTTGCAGAAAGGGTCAGCTGTAGGTTAGGTAGTCTGTACTAGTAACTGCTGCAACTGTTGATACCATTTAATCAGCCCTGAATTCATAAGAGATTCAAGGGCCCTTTCAAAACTGTGCCACTTCCCTCGAAGAAGGCACCGGAAAAAAACTACTCTTGGTTTGCTATATTTGTTGAAAACGACTGAAAAGCAAAAAAAGATCCATTAACATTCTGGCACAAAGCCAACAGTTTGTTCCAACAGACTTATAAAACCTTTCTGAAAAAAAAAGTCATAAATAAAGCAACCTAACCCCCCAGGCAATTATGTCCTGTTTAAAGAGACATTTCCGTTACTGCAGTTTTTGAGTGATGTAAGAATAAGAGAACATTGAACAATTTAATGGTATAAATCTAGTGTAATAATCATGTCATAAAACCTGAAGGTATGTGGAGAGCAACTAAGAAAACATGTTCCACCTGAAGAGTCCAAACTTATCTGCTACGGCAAAGTGCAGGAGCTTTTACCTTTAAGGTCACCTTGATGACAAGTTATTCTGTTTTATTTAAGAATACCATGTTTGCTCCTAATCAGAAATAAAATTTTCTGTATGACATGTATTTTTAGTACATCTTAAATTGGAGGAAAATCTTCATGTGCACCAGGACTACNAAAAGAAAAGAAAAGAGAAGAGAATAAAATTGCTCTACTTACAAATGAAATCACATTTGGGACATCTTTGTTTTAAAGCTTGCAATAATTGGGGCAGGATATGTTTGCTTTCAATTTCCTACTATTAAGGAACATGTGTTTGACCTCCTGTTGCAGTTTAACTTTGCAAGGGTGTGCAACTGAACTTGGTGAATAATGGCAGATGATTAGACAGAAATTAAGTTCTGGCTAGCTCTGCTGTTTGCTTGGTCCATCTCAGGTGGCTGAAGAGCCAAAGAAATTGCAGAGGGAGAACAAAAGCAGGCCAGGCTCTGCTTGGACAGCTCTGTGCGTTGCAAGAGACTGGGGAAGGAAAGCCTCGCACTAGCAATGAAACAGCCTTTTTAAAAGAGCATCCAATAGTCAGGTTGGGGTCCAAATCTCTGCACTTGCTGGGGCAAGTGCATGAGCTGTCCGCATAAGGAAGAGCAAAAAGTCCTCTGGGGACTGAGGCAAAATGGAGAACCCTGCCAGGTCCCTAGGGAGGAAGCCTCACTTCCTGCTCAGCCCACCCCAGCCCCAGTAGCCGTCAGGTACGTTGGAGAAGGTTCACAGGGTTCCCACTGGAGCANTACAAAAACACAGAAATCAGCCTTGTGTGTATGTCAGTCGTCTCTATATGACCAAGTTTAGCTCTCCAAAATCAAACTGTGCAGCTCTCAAGTATGCTAATAAGAGCTGAAAATGCTGTATGCAAAAGCAATACATAGCCCAGAAGCTGTAACGGTAATACTATGCAATAAAATCAGGTTTATAATGTTAAACATGTGCAACCAAATGATTAGTGGAAAACCCAAAGGCAAAACATTTTGTCTTGACCTATTTTTGTTCTTAAATGTATTTCAAGAACTCCTTCTGGCTGTATCTACAAGTAAATGTAGAGATCTTACCCATATGCCATAGCTCTGATTTCAAAAAACAATACAAAATATGCATAACAGGACTTGTGCTACAAGTACCCCAACAGCAATTCCCATCTCTAAATGGTGCATAATACTGTATTTTAACAAAGCTTTCCCCTGGATTGCATATGACAGAGGTAATGAGCAGAAATTATCCGTCAAGTCTGTCATATTGCCTAACACAAGAGTATTCTACTGCTAAATTTTGCTCCATAAACACACCAAAAGTCTCCAGTGCATGTTCACCATTTGCCTTATGTGACAAGGTGCCCTCAATTCATAGATCCTCGGATCAGGGTGTGGTGCAATTAATCTTTCTGAGGAACACTGGCAAAGATAAGACAATCTAGTATTTCACTAAAAGAATGCGCAGAAATTTAAAAATACTTTGTACACACCGTGTTACTTGTGAATTCTTGGAAAATTCTAGGTTTTCTTTCATTTCAGATTGTGGTCACTGGCTTTGCAGCATTTTTCCCTATTCTAGATCTACAGTCATGACTCCTCCAAGAAGCTCTCTATGTTGCATTGAAGGCTCTTCAGGTGCTGAAGGACTTAGCTTAGTTATCTTAAGGCCCTCAGGTGTATTAGATGCCAAACTCATCTCTTAAACCTGCTGTGAAAAGCCTGTACATCACTTTTTGTGGTGCCTCCTGTTGCATAGGGTGCTATTTGGGGGTGGGAATGACCATGCTGTGTCCCACTCTCTGCAAACACTGAGAAACACCATCAAGCTCATAAATGGTCTGCCTTCAACTAA
The DNA here is from genome assembly GCA_013399075.1 of Chloroceryle aenea. Taxonomy (NCBI): domain Eukaryota; kingdom Metazoa; phylum Chordata; class Aves; order Coraciiformes; family Cerylidae; genus Chloroceryle; species Chloroceryle aenea. Next base: position 126,709 of record VWZY01003600.1, on the reverse strand, counting down.
AAGATTAGCCATCATGGTCAATGACTTTTCTTGCTTGAGTCAGATTCTGCAGAAGATGACGTTGGATTAATTACAGCAAAACATAATTATAGAAGCATGTCAAGTTGGCCAACATATTGCTCTTTCTGCTGCAGTCTCTTCTGTATCTGTGTTTCTATAAACTCCACCCAAGCCATTAACCACAAAAGAGACAGTCTGTTAAAAAAACAACTGAACAACAGTAACTCACAGGGGATTTCTATCACAAAATATGCAATGCTGTGCAAATATCTACATATGCTGAGATGAGAGCCTCTACTGCTTGATTAGTAAAAGAACATGTCAGCAGCTGGGATTGCAGGAAAATGAGGCATGATTCAGCAATTATTGATTTTATCTCTCCCCCCACCCCCCAAGTATGTGTTCATTTAAGTTTTTTAAAGGACTCTCTGGCATTTTGATGAAGAGCAATATAGGGAATTTAGATTATTAAGACAACTAATGGCAAACAGAATAGTCACAGTAGTGATAGATAAAAACATGATCTCACTGTTACCTAAAGGCACCTAGTTAACAGAGTTTATCATTCAATTTTTGCTATTGAATTGGAAGTGGGATACACACACACATAAAAATTGGTTTTGTTTTTGCAGAACATCTCATGGATAAGACTTTAGTTTTTAAAAATCAAAACTGAAGTATCTCTTATCTTGCTTCGTCTCTAACCAAGCTCATGAAGTTGAAGAGGTTCAGACAAACATCCCCTATTTTTACTTATTTCACTATCAAAGTAATTTACACATCGTTTAAGACTTGCAAAAACTAAGTGATTGGGATGCTGCTATACAACAAAGTAACATTGTGAATCACTGTCTTTCCTAATTTTGCCAGAGTCCCTGAGAAAAAGGGCTTCTGAGATATTTCAAGATTTATTTAATCTGTAACTAGTAAAATAAAATGTTCCAGAAAATATGTGTTTTCTAAGTACTAACCTTTGTAAAAAATAGATAAATAAAAAATAGATGGCAAGCTGTGCAGGAAGAGCAAACTGTTTTGTGTTTGCATAATACAAAACACATTTCTTTGAGCCTACCAAACCCGTAATTTCCTCCAACATTTTGTCTTGCATTTTCCCATATATGTAAGCTGATTATTTCTCTTTTATCTAATCAAACAAAATTGTTATGTTTTAAGCTCAGAATAGGCCGCCTTCTGGGAATCAGAGCTAAACAATATAATAGGTACACAGCACCATAAAGGCACATGGTAGTTATAACAAAATAGTCAGAGAATTACAGCAGGTGATACTCCAGTCATGGTGGAGTTGGTGAGGTTGCCATTAATTGAGGTAGGATGCAGTCTTTATCCAGTGTTTCTGCTGTCTGCAGGGTTGTGCAACAGGTCACAGATAGAAAAGTTAGTAGGGAAGCTAGACAGGTTCCTTTGGGTCTGGGCTCACCTGTGTCTTGCCCCTCTCTTCTCTTCAAAATGAAGTGATGATATTTTTTGTTGATGAAGGAAAAAACCTCTGATACAGTATTTTGTTTTAAAAACCTGCTTTCTAAGCACTCAGTCGTGAAGTTCCCACTTTCTACTTCATACAAACAGATATGTAAGTCCAGGGGACATGAACAAGAGGCTCAGACTTGGCACAGGTTTGCAATTTAGTTTATAACTAAAAAGTTACCCTAGCACTTAAGTTCTCCCAAATAACAAAGATCATCAGCTTATTTTCTTCCCTCATCAACAGCTATAGCTACTGTCCTTGCTATATTTAGTTGCCTTTATCTTTCCTCATAAAAGGCCCATCACAATGGAAAAGGCCTTACTCAATCTCAGACGTTTTTAGAGCAAAACTGTGCTATTATCGTGCCTTGCCAATAATCCTCAAATCTATGTCTTGCAGCACTGTTAATGGAACAGCATCCTACTTGTATGATGGCAGTTTTCAGCAAAAGCAGGATCTACCCTCTGGGATTCATATGCTCTCACTTTAATTAAAAAAAAATCCCATTAAAATTTGCCACTGCCACAAATGAATCAAATT
>VWZY01003600.1:104688-118233 GCA_013399075.1 Chloroceryle aenea | reverse complement strand
TAAACCACTGAAGCTACAACATATTTATGAGGCTTTACTGATTCAAGCTTAATGTCATACAGTCCTGTACCCCTGGGATTTTCAATTTTGTGCAGTGCTGTCCCACATATTTTCCATTTAGCTTCTGTTGACATATGTCAACCTTTAAGATTTTTTTTTTTCCCACTGCATGTTGAACACTGTCCCATTTATGCATCATTAGGGAAATATGAAATTTTTACCAGCAAGTAGTCTTCATTGACTGAAAATAGTAAGGGTCATATGACACAACATTTTTTCCTGGCTTTAGATTCTTCCTTTAAACTTGATCAGCCTTATTTTCTAATCTAGAGCACCAACAGATTGATGGAATGCAGCAGCACAGGCCCTAATCGGATTTTAGACCAGACCACCTCTCTTTCTCCATTCCCCCCTGCCCCGTTTTGTAACTTCAGCTCCTTATCTTAAATCACTCATGCCATCTGTAGGAGAATCCGAATCTACATGAAATCAACAGAAAACTTTTTGCTAGTTTCATTGTTCTTGCACAGCCTCCACTGCTGGGCAAGACTGCTGGAAACCCTTCTTGAGTAGGACATACCATGGGCAGAGTTTGTTAGGCAGCTTTTTCTTTAGCACAAAACAGGCTGTAAAGAACTGGGTATTAAACAAAGGAAGCTGTAAGTGCTGCTAACCAAATGTTTGGCATACACAACCCTTTCCAATTACATCAGTGCTCTGAAGACACAGCGAAATGATGCACCACACGCACCCTTTCAAATCAGAATGCTCATCTGCACCTCTCCAATTAAAAAACACAGTCCATACTCAACAGCTGGTACACAAATAAAAACAGCTGTATGAAAAGACATACATCAACATGGATACCCCTTTACAAATCTGCTTCATGTGGTCAGCTTTATGAAGATGGTGAGTTGACACAGAAGTCAAAGTTTGTGAAGGATCCAGAAACCACTAACATTTTGGGACAGTTAGCCTCTAACAAGGAAATTAAGGCAAAACATACTTTGAAATTAAGTAACCCTGTACTATTCTCCTGCTAAACCCCTTTCAAATTGCCCTGGCTAAATCTTCTCAGAGTCTGCTTCAGTTGGAAAATCCTCATGTTTCAGTAGTCTATTTCAGTCAACCTATTGGTACATACAAATAAGGCAACTACAGTTCACTGATTTCAGAATATAACATATCTAAAATGCTATTTTTTTGTTTGTTTTTAATTGCATATGTTCATATTTTTGCAGGACATAGATGAAGTTGTACAACTTTACTAAAACCAATGCCTTGAACTTAATGTGCCATAGTCCTTTAAACTGCTCTTCAACAGATCAAAGCATCTGGTAGACAACAGACATGCTTTAGGAAAGCTGTAAGAACTAAGTACAATGTCTTGTTAAGTCATTTTTATCCATGTGTCCCTAGAGAGGATACTGCAGGTTTGAAAGCTTGCCCTACCACAGTTCCACTGAAATAGGATAAAGCCATGAATGCTCATTCTGCTTTGATTATCACCACATATGGTGACTAAGCCATGGTCCAAGCTAACAAATCGAAGGGATTTTTTATATCAGCCCACAGTACCCAGTTATATCATCATTGCACCTTTCATAGTAGGCAAAAAATTAGTGAGCAGGCAGGTGGCGACTGTTCCATGAGTCAGTGTAGCTGTGGCACACTGCATTCGCACTGCCTCCCCACCCATGTCAACTGGAGTTGTATGATTCAAGCCAACTATTAAGAGTACAAAACAATTATTCTTCCTGACATCATTCCAGCCTCAGACTGTGAGAGCTTCCTTTTGCCCTGACTCTGCCTCACAGTTTCCTCCAACCACTTCCCAGTCTTCCATCTTACGACAGTTTCAGGGTGGAGTAACACAAGTCCAGAACCACCAAAAATTCTACACATTTTAAACTATTAATATTTGTTCCACCTATGACCAAGGAATGTCCAGTTCTAGCAATGCAAGTCTGGATAAGCAATACACCTGATCCTGCCCTGTTGCGTTTGAAAAAAAAGTTGGTAACATTTGAAGGCTCATTCTAACTTCTGTGACTGGATGGTCCTGCAGCAAGTACACAGTTGTAACTTCTAAAAATATGTCCATAAAGAGTGAGAGTTAATCCAGAAGGCTGAAATTAAGAACCTACCCCACATTTTACATCCTTCTCCTCTTCATCCATGGTAGAGGAGCTGACTTCTTGCCTAGAGTCAGACCAAGACTTGTAGAAACTTCAGCCTGTCAGTCACAACCATTAAAAACTGGTTTAGGCTTGAGTTTTACTGAAACTAGTACGGAGAGACAAGATGTTTTTGTTCTTCAGCATGCCTGTGGAGTCTAACAGTAGCAATGCTGTCTACTGAGCAATAAGCTGTATCTGCTTTCTTTATTCTCTATGTTGTCTACTTATGATTTTGGGACAGAAACTGTATCTTATAACAGGCTTATATAATTACTTAAATCCAATTTCTAATCTTAATTAGGGATGCAATGATGAACTATTAATAGTATTCAGAGCAGCATCAATCTATCCCTGCTGTATCACTTGAGTGGCTGCAGGAACTAGACCACCAGGGAAATAAATTAAGACAATTTTCAGTTTTGAGAGAAATGTCAGAACAAGAGCTTGGGATCTGCATTCCTGAGACACCTTGTGACTACAAGAAATCCCATGGGTACCAAGGAAAACAGGAAAAGATAGGATGGTGCACCTGCTCTCAATCTGATAAAGTAAAAGAAGTGCACAGGACATCATAGGATTCAGACCCTGCTGCTCAGTATGTGCTTCAATAAAAGTAACTTAAACACAAACTGAAAAAGGCTTGTGTCAAACAGGAGTTTGGGCATCTTGCCTAATAAATACAGAAATGGAATATACCCCACTCTGCTACCACCCTTAAAGAGCATTTTCCCATTCCCTCGTGGCAGTCAGGGTAGACCAGGAATGGACTTCCTGCACCAGGTGTCAGATACCAATGATGTTTTACTTGGTTAAGAAGATTCTAATAAAAAGCCAAAATGCTGAATATGTAATTGCTACTAACAAAACAAAGCTGTAGTTACACTCCTTAGAAAAAAACACAAGCCTGTACTCTGTGTGGCCTCAATGTTTTGCCAGAGCATACAGTTATCTGCTGGAATAGTAATCAAACTGCTTCACACAGGGCACCATAAAGATTTCATTCTCACTGAACTATAAAATCAGTCAGAGGAAGCCTTGAATCTTCAAAATGGAATGTCTTCTCCAGAAATTAACTGCACCGACCAAGCTTTAAATTAAAAACAAGCAAAGAATTACTTTTTCAATTCTGAAAGGAATTGCTGAAACATTTAGTGAGGTCATTGTATCTTTAAAAGCTTTCACTAAAATCACATGGTAATATCCTGAGGAAAACCAAAGGCTTGCTACTTTTTTCCCTCTCAATAATACTGGTTTACAGCTCAACAACACAAGGGTGGAGGAGGAAATTCCTTTATTCTCACCTTCAAAAAAAAAAAGTTCCTTTTCAACAAGGTTTAGTACAATGAGTTTGTCATCAATTGTTTTCAGGAAACATCTCACATTTTTCCTTCTATGCAAGAGTTTGATCCCAGCAGGTTGACTTACTTTTTTATAATGAAAAAAAACAAAAGCCATATGCATGAGAGACAACAGAGAGGTAGAAGCCATGGTCACATAAGAATTTAGAAATCCCACTGACCTCAGTAAAAAAAAGTACCCACAAAATGCTCACAGAATATGCAGGCAATATATAAAACAGAAGACATGAGCAATTTGGATTTAAAAGTGAGACTTAACCAAATAACATTAACAGAAATAGCAAGCAGCAACTGCTTACTCTGTTTTGACAGAGTGCCAAATTTACCACTGCAACAAGGGAGAAAATACCAGCACATGGGCAGGATTCCCACTATAAGCCTGGACTAACTGGGATTCCTAAGTATCTTTTTAATTTTGGTTGTTAAAAGGTGCTGTTCAACAAGCATAACCATGAGCAAGAATTTAAGAAGAAAAAATAAACCTTTACTTTTACTAACTTCCTTTAAGAAATTTTCTCCAGTGAAAAGCTATTTATGATGCAGGTTTCTGATGCTCCTTCTCTTGGTCACTGCCACTGATGGCAAAAATGCCAACAGCTGCTCTTGCTTGGGAAGCTCTGCTCTGTCTTTGAAATAATCAGTGGAAATGAAGTAACTCACAGCTGTTTTGGAAAAAGGGAATGCTCTAGGAAGAAACAGAAAAGCATCGCTGAATTGTGCTTTGTGTCTGTTTGCATTAATCCTTGAAGAATCTTGTGTCCAGTGAGATCATGAAGCTTTCCTCCCAAAACCAGGGTAATACTCCTTATCTACCCTTTGTAAGAGAAAGCAGCACTGAGGGAAAAGACTGGGAATAAGGCCAAGCCTTCCAGGTCTCCTCCTGGCTTCATGTTCTGGAGAAGTGTTATGCATTCCCTGTATACCTATCTGATGTCTAAAATGCAGATACAAGATATATTAGCAAAATGAAAAGACTTGCCTGATAACTTTACTTCAGAAAGGCTTTTGTAAAAGTAGGCAGTACCTCAGGAGCAAAATTATAATTCAGTCAAGCTGGTCTAAGGTACCACACAAATAATTTTGTAGTGAATCAGACTGAAGAACTGTCATTGTGACAAGGGTCAAAATCTTCCTTGCCACACCACCAGTTCTGTATCACCTCTTCAGCATCTGGGGCAGTTACTGACATACACTGCTGCAAAGATGGCAGCAGAATTTGTTTCAGCTGATAACCTTCTCAAGGGTTCTCCTACTGCTCCTGACACATACCAAGTTACTTTTTAAGTAATACATCTTATGTGAGCAAGAAACCTGTATCAATAGAGTGCTTCCCTAAAGAAAATGAATCAACCTTCCTCTCAATCTCATATAGATCAGATTGTGATCATAACTAGGAAGGTTTTCTCATACTTACACTTTACTCACTTACAGAATCACAGAATCATTCAGGTTGGAAAAGACCCTTGGGATCAATGAGTCCAACCATCACTCCTACTCTACAAAGCTCCTTGACACCCAGTGTCAGCAAACAATTCAGAGAGAAGCTCATAAAACCCTGAAAGAGGAAAAGTTTTGAGGTGGCTGCAAAACAATAAAAAGGATAAAGGTGAAGGGAGGGGACAACTTGCCCTGCAGAACAAGAGACTGGAGACACTGGCATTCAGGAAAGGGAAGAAACTGCGAAGTTGACCTGGAATGGAAAATATGCTGGTGAAAGAGATGTTTGCTCCCACACAGCAGGGATGTGAGCCAATACCATTGTCCTGGCCAAGCTGACTCCCAAAGTCAGTCTTCTGAGCAGTCTTCTGCTCCAGTGGAATGATGTTACCCCCATCTCCACACCTCCTTCCCATCACAGACCTCAGGAGAAGTATGAGCCTGCTCTACAGTTTCATGGACAATTATTTTTTTGTTGTTATCTTTGCAATAGCCAAACCAAAGAAACTCTGGCAACTCTGTCACAGACTGCAGGAAATACTGAGAAAGACTAATAACATATTTCGCTGATCATCTGTATTTGTTAGTAGAGAGGAATATCATAGGGTCTTGTCTTGCCAAACCATATCAATTGGCATTACGGAAAGCTCGGGCCTTGGGTTTGAATGATTTTGTGTTTTGGAGGAGAAGAAGATTTTATCAGAGCTTTCAGAGATGGGTATAAACCTCAGCTTTTGAACAATAACGAAGGCATCAGAGAAGTCATTCTTTCAGACTCTTCTGATCTTCACAATGCACTCTGAATGCTTTTGTTAGTTTTCAACTCTTCATCCCAGGAAATGTTCTGAAACTTTACAGACTTAAAAACAAAACAAAAACCAGTTAACAAGCCCAAACTTGTTATAAATTAAACTGCTCTTTAACTAAATAAGAAAGGACTTTACTCATTCCTTAGGACTTCCTGTAAACTGAAGAAGAGTGTGGTTTTAGTGTTCCTATGAGATGGCTTTTTTGTGGAAAAATCTACATCATCTATTGCAAGATCCATGTCAATCCCACATAATCCAAGTAAATCTGAATGACTAGAAGGAGTAAACTTTGAATACTGTTCTATAGCATGAATTATTACTGTTTGCTGTTTTGCAGCTCACTGATGTCCAGCAACAGAATATAAACATAAACTCTGTTTCACCAACCCAAAGCCAACCATATGGCCCAGCAAATAGTCCCAAAAATGAAATGCAACAGAGAAGTACAGGCCTCTTTCCATACTTCCCAGCTACTTAAAATGATCAAGGTTCTGACTAGGAAGAGCCTGGGAAATTTTGTCAGCATGACCCTCCACAATGTATTTCTTCTGTTGCTAAAGTCCACCACTAAGTCCTTGAGGAATTAAACTATCAAGTCACTATAGAATCCTGGCATCATGCCTAGTTAAGTCAAGTCCTCCTGCCGTGAAAGTGGGTCGTCCTTTCTTCTTTAAAAAATTCATGTATCCTATTTCAAACTCACATTTGCCACAGTAAGAACTGCAAGACCTGCAGTGTCTCCTTTTTTATTTCTCTCCTTCTCTTCTGTCTCCCATGGAAATTAAAGTATTCATTAGATTCACCAGCTAGAAAGAAGATTTAAATGACAGCTGCACTCTAACTGATGGCTGATGCCAGTGGGATGTTGGGCAAACCACACACTTATGTGCAGGCATTTTAACTACAGAGTCAGTCCCCATCTAAAAACCATCTGTCCCACTGTGCACTGCTGTTACACCTCCACTAATCTCACAGATCCTCACCACCTAAGACTGCATAGCTGAATGAACTGACAGAGCACCACAGAGGTAACTCAGCATTTTGGTGTTCAGATGTTCACTCTAGCAGTCTGAACCAGCAGCTACACCTATGCCTGGAGGACACAAACTCTCTAAGAGAAGATATGAACAGAGACCTCTGGTCTGATGTTTCATTCTTTTCTGCAGAAGTGTAAGCATCTGCAGTGAATAAAGCTCTGAAAATCAATCCCTCCCGTGAAACTAAAAGGGGGACATAACCTCAGCCTGACCCTGCCATCCTTCAGAGACCATGCACCATAGTGCATGTACTGTCTATGCATCATAAGGGTAACATAAAGGCAAAGGTGGCACATGTTACTTTGGTAGTGGTGCTTTAGTCTTTAATTATCTCCGATTCTCTTCATCTGCAGAGTAATACTTCTGGCCAATGCAACCTGGTCACAGCTCTAAATGCCAGCTGGCTCTCAACTTCATGAATGCTGGCATAATCCTTCTTCTTCCATACTCACCACTATTTTTAATACAAAATGAGTTGTTAATATGACAAGATTTTTTACATATATTTTTGGGGTTTTGCCTCTGAGTTGCTTACCAGTGCCTAACATGATGACAGACAGATCCACTACAACATCTGCACCTTCAGGATCCTGTTTTAATTTTCCCTTCTGCAGAAATATGTCCCACTGGCATGAGAAAAGCAATGCATAAAAAATACTGCACACATGCTCCTCTGCCCCCCACAGATATACAGGCAGTTAGTGATCAGTTGTCATCCTATCCTCTTAGGCTCTCTTGGAAAGTCCATTTTTAACAGGTCACACTGCTGAGAATATAGGGTGTTGGCCTGATTTCCCTTCAGAAAGCTTATGATAATCCAGAGTTTTGGAGCATGCAAGAGAACAGTCTTATCATCCTTTTCTTCCCAGAAAGAAAACAGGTTTCCAGTTGGAGATGGTTTAATATAAACCATAGCCACATCATCCCAGAGAAGTCATGTCCTTTACCCAGGCCAGCAGAATACACCGACTTGCCAGAGTCAACAAGAACAGTACGCAAGATATGCCTGAGAGCTGAACTTCTGGGTTTCCCACATATCCCACATGAAGCAGAGAAGAACAAAGGAATTTTGCTGTCAAATTGCTACTGCTATACAGATGAAAGCCCTGAATTATGGAGAGGCCTTGGTAATGAATGAGAGGCAGATCAGGTTAAAAAACATTTTATTTGGTGCAGAAGGCATCCCATGACATCTGACAAAAAGTCATGAGAAAGAAACTCCCCTACAAGAAACAGTAATTCTGACACAGGCTCTTTTCAGCACAGCTGATTCTGAGAGAATGTTTTATGTACCTGTCATTCCTAGTTTGGCTCAATCACCAAACGCTACTTGAGATCCAGCCATGACCCTGGCTACAGTCATACCTTCAGCCACCTCCAAGAAACCAGCAAAACCTCTGTGGGATAAACTGCCATTCAAAGCTAAATTCTGGGAAGTCCTGTTTATGTGCCAATAGGTTCACAAACTGGCTCTGGAACTCTCTAAATAAGCTGGTAGCGTTGTCAGCTTTGCAGATGTTGTCAGCAACAACTCCAGATGTGATTTTTTTTTTTTCCCTCCAAGGCTGATCCTCCTAGAAATTTTAAAATTACTTGACTTCCCAATTGTCGTCTCTAAATTAATTAGATGTAAAAAAAAAAAGATTTTCAAGAAGTTTAAGGTCTTAAAATATATCCTGGTCAAAAATGTTTTTAAAGTGAGAACTATTCCCTGTAAGTCTTTGTCAATATACATTCTGATCCACCATATCATGCCACTTCTGTTCTCATTAACCAAGTTGATAATCACATTTTATACACCATGATAACCATCATTCCATGCCTTACAGATCTATCACCTCAGAAAGCAACACAGGCAACAGGATAGGAATGCTCAGAGTGCCAATGAAAAACACCATTAAAAGACCTCAATTCCTGAAACCAAATGGGCATTTCTTCAGCCTATGCTAGCTCCTATTTTAAAGTATTTCAAGTGGAACAATCCAAACTTAAAAAAAAAAAAAAAAAGCAAAAAGCAAGCTCCCCAAAAATCTGATTGCTGTTCTGCTTCCTCAGAGCTGCTGTTCCCCAGGGATTCAGAGGGGACTTGCACAGTCTGAGGAATCAGAGGGGAAGAACAAGCCTGCATTGGCATGAAGATATGTGAAGGAAGCTTCTATGTGTCTGTTTGGCATTTCTAAGTTAAAGAAAGCCAGGAATTGAACCAGAGGAGTGTAAGTGAACATATAAACTACAGACAGCCCAAAGATAGTGATGGGAAGCATCAAGAAGACAGGCAGCATCAAACAGATGTAGGACAGGCTCAGGCTCCTATCAGATGAAATAATAGCATGCAAAGCCAGTCGGGTTATTCTATGCTATGTCTTCAGATCTGACTAAATATACAAACCAGTTTGTTTGATGAAGCCAATTCAGTATATTCAATATATCCATTGCTTTCATAACAGAAAAATACAGAATTGCTGTAAAGAGTTTTACAGTTGGACTTGATGATCTTAACAGTCTTTTCTAACCTAAATGATTCTGTGAAATACTGAAAATATGCAGAAGACAGGAAAAGACTTGAAAGAATCAGACAGCTCTGGATGAATTTTTATTTTTGAAGATTGCAACTAGCAGCAAGAAGAAAGGAACACTGGAGAATTGGATCAGTCTCACTTCTGAGTTCATCTAAGCCACCTGAGAACTGCTGGGAACCTGCCACAGTATGTCCCTGTCTCAGACATAGGATGGGAACAGTCAAACCACGGTGGTGTTGAGACCTGAATGCGTTTGTATTCTTGTGGCTGCATTTCTAACTGCTTCAACTCTTCCATCAGACTTAGGCTGGCCAGAGTCTTTCTCTCCTCAGTGAGAACAAGCTGTGCCAGTAAAATGCATCTTGAAAACGGGGGCAGCTGGAACATCAAACCATGGCACAAAACACCACAGCCTCTTCACCTTTTGTGTACTTTAACTGTTTTAAAATCATGTTAAGTTACTCTCTGAGTTTACTGTTAGTAGTTCCCATACCAACATGTGAGTTCTCAAGAGCATCATAAGCAAGAACCTTTTCTTGTTCTCACTCTTGGGGCAGGGTAGCAGCTAATGGGGAACTCTAAATTTGGAAATAAAATGACCTATTTACAAGGAAAATTGATAGAATAAGATTTGAATTTGGCTTCACACTGTCTTTCTTACAAAGCTACAGGAGCACTGTGATAGATTCCTAATAAAACAAGACTAGAAGCAAAAGGTTTGTACAAAAACTGATGATTAAATCTCACCAGCTTTAACAAAATTATTCTTTTATGCTTGTGAAAAAACTACAACCTTTATTAATAGATCTATACTGATTTAATTAGTTTGACAGTGGGGTTTTGTGCAGGATGCTAATACAGGTGTACATTTCATCTGGATCCTATTTCTGGTCTAATGTCTTCCTGAAACCTACCCAAAAAGGCTCGAATAATAGGGAACTTCTTAAAAGTGAAGTTTTTTTCAAAGTTGGGTTGTGTACTAGCAATCTTATTAGGGAATTTTTCTCAACTGGCACTACTAAACTTGCCTCACATTTAATGCGACACAAAACCAGGCCACTCAGAGCTTGTATACAGATGGATCTGTATTTTTCCCTGGAGTACTGGGGAAAAAATGGCTGTTACAAAGCTCAACTTAAACAATGCTGGTTCCACCACTCCAAATAAGGTACAAGATGTCCACTTGAATTCGTGGATTTACTGGATAAAAATAACTGCTGTAATGTCAAATGTCAGTCCCTGAGAAGAACTGTTAGGAAGGAAGCTACATAGGTCCTCATGTGCAATTGCATTTGCACCCAGTCCCAGTCAATGGAATTGTCATACTTAAGTTACCTGATGATCGAGGCAGTGGCTTGTGATTTTGGTGATCTATATTCTACTTAAGTCAGTGTAATCTTAATGTGTTGCCACTTTAAAGGTATTTTGTAATTATCAAGGCAGAAGTTAAGTCTTTCTTACTACTTCAGTAAACTGCTAAAAAGGGAATGACACAGATGTAATTCACCTTTTCCTGGTAGTACTACACTCACTAAACACTAAAAATATTTTCCTGATACATGCATACATTATACAAACAGATGTTATATAAAGCAGTGAAAAAATATGTAGAAAAACCATGGTGAGACATGGAGAACCTTTCCCTTCTCAAGTGCATACAGTGACATGAATTTATCAATTCAAGCATAGAAAGTTTTCTGGTCTTTTTCCTACTAAGAAAATTGGAGAAGAGGAAAATTATGATGCCAAAGTCACAAAAGACATCAATAGAATCAACAGATTCTAGGGAAAAAAAATCCAGATCTTTGAAAGCATCCTTTTCCCCTGGATTATGATTGATCTCTTTAGTCAATCAGATAAAGCTGGAAAGAAAATTCTAAAATGAATAGGACACTCTTTCATGATTCAGTAGCACATTCCAAAGTTTTCCCAAGTACTTATGCAGTCTTTTAAAGTAATAATCCTAGCCCTTTTGAAGATGGACATATGTTTTGAAGGAAATCTGCTGCATGTTAAATGCATTATTGTTCTCCTCTGTTAGTAATAAGGGATGAAAGAAGTAATTCTCTCTGCTAAAAAATACCTAGGAAAAATTCTCACTTTCGCAGTGCATTCCATGTAAGTATCATACCAATGATATAACACTTGAGCCTTGTTAAACCTAAGTATTTTTAGCATATTTCTGAAGAAGGCGCAGTTCTGCTTTCTTCTGTAAACCCAGTATCTTACTGTCAGCAAATAAACAAGTAAAACTCTGAATTCTCATTGAAGTCAAAGGATCTCATTTTGAAATTAAAGGTAGCATGACTTACAGTTGTAATGGATTAGTGGACTGTTCATCACTAAAAATAAGTCCACAATTTGTACTGCTCTCCCACAATTTTAGTAAGAAAATATGTATCCTTTTTTTTTTTGTTGTTCATTTTGTCATAATACCAGAACAACCAAGTACTGTGAATATGATTATTTGTGAGATAAAAGGAATAACAAAATCCATATTTCTGTAGTACGTAATTTTGAACAGCAGTTACAATATTTTTAAAAAGTAGGATGATCTTCCAGTAGCGTCTGAAATTAGAGTTTCAACAGAGTGTGCTTGAGCAAAAATTGTAAAACAACCCCGAACATCTTCTAAACTTGCATCTGTATCAATTTCAGTATCGATTTACCATGATTCTCAACAGTATTGGAAAGACCCTAAGATGCCATCTTAGTCAACATCTAGATTTATGCAGTCAACCATGATGGCTAAATGACAGGTTACCATTTGGCTATTTCAAAAAATCCTTAGCTGAGAATCACCTGGAGTACTGTGTCCAGCTCGGGAGTCCTAAGGACAAGAAAGACATAGACCTATTGAAGCAGGTCCAGAGGAAGGCGACAAAATCAGAAGGCTACAAAATCAGAAGAACACCTGTCCTGTGAATAAAGTCTGAGAGAGTTGGGATTGTTCAGCCTGGAGAAGAGAGGAGACATTCCTGTGACCTTTCAGTACTTAGAAGGGGCCTGTAAGAAAGATGGTGACAGATTTCTTAATAGAACATGTTGTGAGAGAACAAGGCGTAATGGTTTTAAACTAAAAGAGGGTAGATAAAGATTAGACATAAGGATGAAATTTCTTACAATGAGGGTAATTAAGCACTGGAAAAGTTTGCCCAGAGAGGTGGTAGATGCCCCATCCCTGGAAACATTTAAGGTGAGGTTGGATGGAGCTGTGAACAACCTGATCTAGTTAAAGATGTCCCTGCTCACTGCAGGGGAGTTGGACTAGATGACTTTCAAAGGTTCCTTCAAGCTCAAAACTTTCTACGATTCTATGACCTCATTTTCAGACAGCTAAGATAAAAAAACAAATAAAATTGTCCACCCTACGATTGATGAAGACTACAAGATTTCCTTCCTCATTAAAGACTGAACCACAGAATCATTCTCCAGGTCCTCCTCCATGAAGCTGTAATGTGAAGTATAGTCTGAGCGGCATAAGTGTCTTAGACAGGAGAGTTCATATAGTGTGGACTTCGCTCAAGTGTGTTTGTCTTGTCATAAATAATTAGTTTTTATCCTTCACAAGAATGTAGCAGACTGATGTGGGATAGTAATTTGCCAAAGCAATGCGACCCAAAGTCTTACAATTATTTAAGCAGAAATACTTAAAATTTTGGAAATGTAGAAAAAAGAGTGCTATCTTGGCATATGGCACAAAAAGAATGACATATAGATACAACTGCATTTGCTGGCATTCATTTCACAATTCAACTTAATTTTATAGAGCTGTACTCTAGTGGCCTAGGTCACCAGTCAATTAAAGAACATCCCTCTACAGTACAAATGCAATACTCAAATAAATGAGTATAAGCATAAATAAGAAAGCTAACTGTTTTTTTTTTTTTTCTCTCATATAATCTGAATGTCAAGACTATCTATATTCGCTCCAATGGACTTGCTCCTACGGGTGGGAGTACTGGAATGGACTTTTTTGTCAATGAATTTTGAGTCCAGAATATTTCTAGGGTATGTTTGTTACGTTTGTTTTACTGCATAAAATCAGATACAAAGAATCATCCTGGATGGGAACCCAAGCAAGGAAAAGTTGTATCAAAGTAACACAGTAAGATGGACTTTAAGCAACCAAAGAACAGGGTGCACGGCCCCTTCAGCAGAGCCTGCTAGGAGGGAGAGCTGCCAAAACTTTTTTTTTTTTTTTT
>VWZY01003600.1:78089-90427 GCA_013399075.1 Chloroceryle aenea | reverse complement strand
GCACCTCTCCTGTTACCCATGACTTACTGAAGATGATGGAGAGTGGCCTAGCAATGACCTCCGCCAGCTCCCTCAACACCCTTGGATGCATTCCATCTGGACCCATCGACTTATGGATGTCCAGATTACTTTCAACATCTTACTGACAAATTAATTTGTTGCTGTTAAGAACACGTCTGCACATGATTACACTGAGAACAACAAAGAAAAGGGCGTATCCCCATCATGCATTTTCCATCAAAACTACAGGTTTCCATGTGCCTCCCAATCACTTCAGGCTACAAGCTGAGGCAGTGCTTCTCAGACACTTGCTCCAGTGGTCAAGAGCTTCTCGCACATGGGTTTCCAGCAGATGAAAGGATATGGGGTAGTGGTAACTGCAGAGGAGCCTGAGGAGAAGAGAAAGCGCAAGGGAAGGTGTGCAGGGGATTGGCTGATGGTGAGAAGGGACTGAGCATTGGTTTGACACCATCTTGAAGTGAGCTGCTAGTATTATTTAACAAGACCTCCCAAGAGATGCACTTTTACTGAAGGTGCTCCTTATCCCTACCATTGCATGGGACCTTCAGACATTTTGGAGACCCTGTGGTAGCCAAGCAAATGCATTTCACACCAGTGGGCTTTGCTGTGCAAATTACTCCCATCAAAAGAACCTCCTTGCAGCTGAAAATGTGGCTTAATTCCACCAAACACAGGGCGTCATCAAGCATTGTGTTTGAGCACAGCACAGGTCCATGTGCTTCTCACAGGGACACAGTGGGAGGAGACTTACCCCTGCACCCTCCTCAGCTTCAGGGCTTTCACAGAAGCACGGTCCTGGAGGGTCTCTTGGCAGCATATCCAATCCTCCTGCTCCTACAAAACCAAAGACATTTTATTGCCCATGGGAGAATATGAAAGGCTGAGAGGCTGCTTTGCTTTCTTTGGATACATTTCTACCAGCCACGCTCTGTCACCATTCTGATATCTCATCAGCAATGTTAAAAAAAGAAGAAAGGGTACAGAAACATTGACTAAAAAATGTTTTTGCCAGCTGGACTCAGCTCTGTGAGCTGTGTAGTGGCAGCCACTGCTGGGAGAAAATGCAGTGGGTGCTTATCAGGTTGACACAGCATACCATAGCCCAGGAAAGACATATTCAATTTCAACCCCTGCAAACATCATCCCTGTCCCTAGGGTGATGGTCAATGCCAGGGCTGGGGCTGCCCTGGTCTCTGGTGGGGTGGTGGGATGGCCCTGGCTGCCAGGTCTTGCCTGGTCACCCCCAGAGAGCCCCCCAAACACTGGTTGATCTGTGCTCACCTGTGTTGTTGTGCTGAAGGTGTTCCTGTGCTCATACTATCCCTGGGATATGCTCATCCTATCTCGGGGAGAAGCCAGAAGGCTCTTCAGCACTTCTATGCACCCCATGGGAAAAGTAAGTAAGAGCATCAGGACCCCTAAGAGCACATCATTAATGACCAGGCAGTAGTCACCAGCACTTGTCAGGTGAGGTCAGGTTACAGGTGCAGCTTGCAGGGCATGCTGTGGGCAGCCGGCCAGTCCTGTCTGGAAGAACCTCTGCACTTCTACATCAGGCTTAAACCTTGAAGAAGGTTAGGATATATCCTCTGATTTCATCTCCAGGGACAATCTTCCTAAAGCATAGCTATCCACAGACAGCTGCTTGATAGCTTTTGGAATTTCCACAGCAATGGCAAAATTTACAATAAGTAATAGTAGATTAGAGTCAGATTAAATTGGTGAATATTTTCTAAATGGTGAAATTAGATTACAGAGGTCACATGAAAACCTCTATAGATGGTAAGGATGTATAAGGATTTCTGTCACGTCCAGTAGCACTGTTGAATGTGCACATTCACACTGAGAATACACTGAATAATGTTCCTTGTGCTACTATAGCACTGTGTGCACCTACTAAACTTGAAATGTGACTCATGCAATAATTCAGCTTAAAATGGCTCCGCAGTCCTTGGTCAATAAAAGGACAGTTATTCATGCCCTCTGCTACTACCTCACTCTGTTATCTTCAATGTGTCTGTTCAAAGTAGTACTGTTCATGTATATTCCACAGTTGTGTTACGATTACTCATGCAAAAGGTTCTGTGCAACAGAGATGCCCTTTGCTTAATTGTTGCTCCAGCAAAGAGTGGCATTTGCTAACAGTGCTTGCCTGAACTGTAGTCTACCTATGGATACAAGGATGCACTGACTATACACCTGGATCTTTCTTTCTAACAATAATGGCTGGTGGTCTTTCCTGCTTTTTGGCAGTCTCAGGTAGATATCTTTTACTTATGGGAAGAATATTAAAACTTGTCCATTCAACTTATGTGCCAAAAAATCCTGTAGGTGCTTTTAATGTTTTCAAGCACAGGTTCATTGGAGCTGAACCCTCTTCTTCCCACATGCTGAACTATGGTGTCCATGTAGTCCACAGAGACAATAAACATTCCCCAGGAAGGTTTGAAGGATGTATTAAAACCAGTGGAAGTGCATAGTAATGAAATTGGGAACTTTTTTTTCTTGTTGTGCTGTCAGCACTCTGGAGAAGTCCACAAAGCTAGAAATATAGTCTTACAACTTTATCACAGGACTGATCCCTCCTTTGCATTCATCTCTGCTGGGTTCCCCTAGAGCAGTGTTGCTTTGGAAGTGATGCTGCAGAAAAGGTGCCTGTTTTGTTCTGTCCTGATACTACTTTTTTCCTTGGTGTTTTTGTTTGTTTGTTGGTTGGTTTGGTTTGGTTTTTTTGTTTGTTTTTTTTTTTGTGTGTGTGTGTGCTTGTTTGTTTTTTGTTTGTTTGGGTTTTGGTTATTTTTTTTTCTTTGTTTCCAGCTTATTTTGGTAGTTGTATTCATGCTAATCTCAAGCCAAAAGGACTCTCCTTGTTGAATGTCTGTAGAGGATTTTAGCATAGTGGGTCTCTGATGGCCTACTGATACCTATATACTCTCCTGCTATTCAAATATAGATGTGAAATAAAGCTGTGTGTCTTTTTTACCATTTAACTAAAGCATTCCTTCAGGCTCCCATACATCTTTTTCTGTACTGTATTTGGAATTGTGAAGCCTTCAGCATGTCCTCATGTGGATGCCTCTGTTTGCATTAGCAAGTAGCTGTGCAGTAGGGGTGTATCAGAAGATGGGAGCAGTTGATACTGACAACTCTAGATCTATGTTGCAAATATTTCCAGGATTCAATGTCCCTGGAATAAATGTTACCACAATGTCAGAAAGAATAATACTTGATTCAAATATTTGTGTTTCCATCAGGATTTGAAAAATATTTCGTGTGACCCTGCAGAAAAAAAAATCTGGTTTGGTTTCATTTAAAAGGACTATTTCCTGTGACTCAGAAATCTCATCCATAGTGTGAATCACTCTACATCTGCACCAGCTGCAAGTGTGGTTGAGGGAAGAGGGATGAGTTCACTAAAAAACATACTACTGTTCTCTGACAAAGTGCTGATGTACATGCAGTCCCACCAAGAAAGGGTAATCTGGTGACTAGGATGCTAAACAGAAATGTGGATTGCCTATTTTCACACCTGTGCCACAACTAGGAGTCTGAATAGCCCTTGATAGGTACTGATATTGACTTGAGTTGCCCATGTGTAAGTGATATTCCCCATTGGTGTGGCAACATATGGAAGATTAAGAGAGCATCACAGTAGTAATATGTGTACTTATATACATACAAAAAAAATAAAGTCTAAGGCCTAGAAATTAAGACATATAAGAAAATAATAGATTATCCTCCAACCTCACAAACTTATAAATACAATAAACATGAGTAGAGTTCACCTCCTCATTTTGTATTTGCTGATAGGCCATGTTTGCCACAGCATGAATCTCTGACTTGATATGCATGAAGGACATGGCAACTATAATCACCCTTGGATGAAAAAAAAATCCCAAGCATGTTCACATCCATGGACATGTTGTAAAGGCTGCACATAGTACCAGTTCATGATGCCATTAGCACAGCAAAAGTTTTACATCTATCATTGTCTACAGCAGTGATGAAGTAACTCAATCAGAACAGCTGCAGGGCAGCTCCATCAGCATTATTGAGGCTCAGTGGCTTTTCATCTGTCTCTGTGCATGCTAGTTCCATTTCTGTGTAGCACTGTGCTGACTTACTTGTTTCCTTTTATTTGCTGTTGATTACAACTGTGAATAGGGTTTGATGCATGACAGGAGTTGAACAATAAAGAGAACAAGACAATACAACAGGAATGAAGCTGAGCTAACAGTCTCTTTCCTTAAGAGACATACACATGCTGACTTGGGAGACAAATGAAGATGCAGATAGTAAGAAGGAATTCAGGATCACAGCTCACCAGTATCAGCCAGGACAGAAAGGAATGGATGTTTTTGTGACAGGAAGGATGAAATTTAAGTGTAAGAGGCAGATGTCCAATTTCCTGGTGATGTAGTTGGCAGTGAAAATGCAGAATATGGATGAAAAATAGAGATACAGACGATGTATCTGGAAAAGTGCTGTGCATACCCACTCATTGCTTGTAATAAACAAGGGGAGAATTTAGCAATTTGTTCCTGAATCATAGTTCTTCATGTTAAATACTGTGACCATGGGGGAAGAACCTCTGCAATGGTTAGTAGTGACCTATGGCAGTACACTTATCTCAGATGGTTTGCTCCATCCATCTGACCATGTCAACCCCTTTGGGTTTCTGTTCTACTTCTATAAGACCTGGTCAAAGAAAGGAAAGTTTAAGGCACAATTCAGCTACTGAAGTATGTGAACTTTCTACAGAGGCCCACAACTCCCTTAGAAAATCTTTCACAAATGCAAAAATTACCCAGAAACCACAGACTTAGGGTCTTAATTTTGCTATTTGCTTTAGCGACAGAGTGCTCTGTGCTTTCAGCATGTAGACTCCATTGCTGTGTTAAGCTGGTGGGAAACCACTCCAAGCCCTGTACCATTCAACCATTAGCTCTGGGGTAGCTATATCTATCTGAACCCTGGTAGCCTACATCCTCTTGTAAAAGAAACTCATGCAGTAAAGGGGCAGGTTGTAGCATAAGAGCAGCAGATGAATCAGGGAACACCTATAGGGCAAAGATTTGTCTCCTTAAAGGAAAAGGTAGATAAAGCACTTTTGGGTGTCCATCAGGAAAAATCCTGCAGTGATTGAATCATATTAAATCAAGACATCTTAATTTCTCATATAATAGTCATTTATACTTGTTATGAAAAGTTAGGGCATAGTCAAATGTTCTCTTGCATGGCAGTTGGAGCAGTTTAATATTCATTATCCTCTTCCACTGTAACAGGTTGTTTGTGGGAGCATTTGTAGTCCTTTTCTGAGCCAAGGCAGGTTGCACACATGCATCAAAACGACATCTCTCAGTTTGGGCCTCTCTACCTGCTGGGGGGTGCTGCCATCTCAGATCTACTGTCTGGTCTGTTGCTCATCTGGGTGCATCCTGCCTTGTTCAGACTGATAGGAAACTGGCCAGCTCCAACCGCATAAACTTTGGATGATCACTAAACTGGCCCATTTGGTCTTCAACAGACCAAGGAGGCAATGTATTAGAGAAACTTTTCACTTGACTTAAACCACAGGGCTTCCTGCTGTTTCTCTGTCTGCTTTCTTTCAGCTATGTGCGACTTGTCATTAATAATGAAAGCCAAACCCTGTCTTTGTGTTGCTATCTTGGCAATGCCCAGCTGAATCATTAGACAGATGGCATCTTAAAATACGAAGTACAGTTTGTCACCAATTATTCCTGTGAATAATATAAAAGGTCATTCAAAAAAATTAAATCCTCAAAGGAGAGAGAGTGAAAACAAGAGACATAGTCTAGGAAAAAAGACTTTTCAGCAAAAGTACAGACATGTTTTATTTATTGAGCCGTGAAATGGCTTGGTGGCTTCATGGAGTTGTTTGGGAGAGGTCCATAGCAGCATGAAGACAAAGGCATAACTTAAATAGTGAAGAAAACAACTAATTTATCTGTTGGTTTGTGTTTGTTTTTTTTTTTTTTTCATTTATTTTTCTTTAATATATGCTAAGTTTATGCATTGCATCCTTGCTATATTTTGAAACAATAGTAAAGAAACTTTCTTACCCTTTTAACCATGCATTGAGGATGAATCTCTAAGAGTTAAGATAATATTTTAATCTCAGTTTCGATAGAATCTTCACTCTTAGAAAAACTATTATGGAGAGTACTGTAGGTGCCACTTCTCTTGTGACGTAAGTGTCTCTCTAATAGCAATTTGTCTTAAGAATGCTAACGCATTTCATGTGTTTTTCTCCATCTGGTAGTGGTACTATTCACTGGGAGAGATGTACATGTTATAGAGCTAACAGCACAAAACTTTTTGCTGATTTGCTTTTCTCTTCCAAATCATTATTTTTTTTGCTTTCACACTATGATGTAGTTTGAACTTAAATTTGAGAAAAATCTCCCTACTAGGACTGCTAGGAGGGAAGTCATATCTATTTATGCCCCATTAAAAAGGAGCTTTTAAAAAGGAGCTTTGGCTGGTGTCATTCCTCAGGGGGTGCTGGCTGGATTGTGACAATATCAGAATCACTGTGCTGTGTGTGTACTAAGAAAGTTCATCTCTGGTCTGCATGTTTAGCTGCAGATGTAGTCTGGCACCATTTTGGGAAACACCTAAACAGACTTGCATTGGTGACTGCAGATGGGGTAGTTAAAGCCATTGCAAATCTCCATCACTGAGATTGACTTGCTCTCTTCACCTCAAGTCAGGCTTTCAGGATTGATTTGAACTAGCCCAGGCTAGCAATACTCTGATATGGCTTTTGCATGCTCCCATTTTGTCAGAAGAGGTGGCAGCTTGGGACAACAGCAATACCTTCAGCCACTCATTGCAAGGTTATGCAATATCAGTCTCAAACCTTGTCCCTTATTTATTTTAATGGAGAAATTCTACCCACCAACAGTGACCAGCAGTGACAAGCTAATGCTGGTTTGGATTGTCCATGCATTTTCTTGTAAACTGAACTCTGTGTGCAAAACTGTTTCAATAGTTCGTTATAGTAGCATAAAATAGCTACAAGTTTGCTATGAAGTTCACCATTTCTGATATGAAGCAAGCAAAAAGCCCTCAGAACCACAATCTACATATATTTTGCAATGAAACCTTAAGTATAGACCAGCCCTAAGGTTAAAGCTATTCTAAGAGAATGAGATTGCAGTGTTGGTTAGAAAATTGCTTCCAATCTCAGCAATCTTGTTCACCAAGAACAGCTTATGATGAAATTGGAAGAGAAACACTGAAGTTTTTGAAGAGAAAAGAATTTGTAGGAAATAAGATAAAACTCTGACATGAATTGGGAGGTATGTGGAAGGGAGAACTTGTGATTTTTGTTTCTCTTACTAGTATAAATTTGCTTACTTCTATAAATTTGCCTTGATGTCCATTCTCTTTTTTGGAGATGCCAGGTAAGAAGTGTCATATTCTATCATTCAAAGAGCAGACAGTCTCCTAGCTCTGCCTAGAGTTAGTTCTGTATGTGTCTACAGTGCAGCCATTTAACTTACTGCTTTGCACAGTGGTTTAAAAGTATCAGAGAACCTTTTGAATGATACAAAGAAGTGAAGCACAAGTGACTCATGAAAATTCTTTTTAATCATGACATCTTAAGCTCAACCACAGAAAAAAGAAAAGCAGAAGGTAGCAGAAAGATTATCTGCTACCAATAACCATTTTCTTCTAGGAGAAAGAAAAGCCATCAGTTACACAAACAGTGCTGCAAGTGCATGTCTGTAATGGGGTGAGAGAGCTTGCAGTGTTCACCTGATGGCATTGCCCAGAGGATTTCTTGCCCCCAAGAAATGCATTGATGTAAATACTACGAAGATGAGCTTCCAATATTCTCAGTAAATGTAACAGAAGATTTCAAGAGCTGTGTCCAAATTCCTCAACTGCAAAGTGAGATAGTTATCTCCTGTCTTCATCATGCTAATCTTGCCCACACTGAAGCAGATGATGCATATTTTTATGATCCCTTCTGTTAGCTGGAGTTCGCCCTACAGTGGCATATACCAAGAGTTTGAAGTGCTACATGCACATGTGAAAGAAGCTTTGGATACAGCTCCAACCTTCAAATGTGGTATGTACTCAGTGAAACCTAATTTCCTTTTCAGTTATGTTTAGCGGCAGACAGGGCATTCCCCGTTAGTGGATACTACTGCTGAAGGAAGTAGCCATGACTTTGCAGTGTACCTGATGGGGATGGGAGGAAAGCAATATCCATTCTTCAGCAAACTATGTCTTTAGATGACTCTTCCACTTATGTTTTTTTTTGCTCTTCCCTGTTGTGAGCAACCAGTCTGGCTGAACGGGCTAAATCCTTGTATTTGTCGGGTTGCATTACTGTGGAGAAGAAGGGACAATCATACTATGTTGATGGTTAGCTGCAGGCAATAGAGTGCATATGAAAGGACCCATCACTGTCAGTTTTCCTCTCACTCCTCTTGGTCTCCTTCAGGGGTGACATTTTGGATCTGGTTTACATTTGGAGGTCTGACAAAAACGGCAAGCTCACTGAAGGCATAGTAGAAAGAGTTGAACTGCACATATCCACCTAGTGGATTTATGAATAAATGGGTATGGTTAATTCTGAAAAGCCTCATTCCATGCTGCTAAAAAAGCCATTGTAATGTGCTCACAGTGAACCCAGGAATAAAATAAGGGGGTCTTGCAGCATAAAACCTTGAAACAGTTCAGTCCTTGACAAGGCAACAGCAAGCCTCGATCAGGCTCGTCTGCCTGATTAGATTGAAGCTGTTAAGGACCAAACTGCAATGAGGCAGACCTAGCCCAAACTGTCTGGACTGGCTTGACATTTGATCTCCGGTTTTGTATGCTGTTGAATTAAGATTGTACTGTCAGTTGCTTTGAAGAAATGTGTGATTTTTCTATTAGACAAATTTTTATCAACACTCTATAGCAGAGCTAAAACTGACAGTTTTTCTTGACAGAACATGGCATTAATTAATGCCTTTTCACTGTCTTCTGTAATGGTAAAGCATAATCTGCCAGGTATGAAAGAACACACCGCAATCCTGCATTTGTGCTAGATGCATATGTTAGTGTAAATCCTTTAAATTCTGCAATGGTGGAGTCAAACCTTGCTCTTCCCTATACAGGCACATGAGAGTTGAAAGTATGTTATCATGGCATAAGCCATGACACTGCTGGAAAGCCATGCAATCCAGGAAAGCAGACTTTTTCATGCTAGATATTTGGTTCACCTGAAGTTCAGTGTAGGTCTCTTACCTGCAAGAAGAGATCCAGAGTACTGAACAGGGTTAGTAACTGTATAGTCAAATTAAAATCACTGATGCATGTAAAGTTAATATAATCTGACTTTTAACAAAAGGACATCAGAGATAAAATCCAGATGTTTAAGGTCTTCACCTAAACTTAGCTGTACTTCATGGTAATCAGTTTCAGTCATTTCAGAGGGAGTACTTATGGAGTAAGTTACTGCTCAATTAGAGAAGATGCATCAGTCTCTGGCCTCTGGTACAACTGGCAATCTTAGAAAATTACATGTAATTTGGAAAAATTATAGTGTTTGCTTTCAAAGTACTGTTTTCTCAAAAAAGCAAACCAACAGGAAAACATAACATCCAGATAGGGTATGCCCTCCTCAGTTATTCACATAGAACCTCCTCAGAATTAAAATAGGTCGTGAAATGTTTCATTTCCCAGCCACAACATTCAAAGGAGGTATGACTTGCTAGTCAACACTTTAGTGATGTTTCTTATCCAAGCCATATGCTTGAAAGAGCTCAATAAAAGATTGCTTGTATCTGTAAGAGATTAAGAGATCAAGTGATTTGAAAACAAAAAGTCAAGCTAAAAAAAAAATAAAATATTATTTTGGTGCCATGATTTAGGGCTATATTTTGCACCTAAAATATTTAAAGAAAGATCACAAGTTAATGTGCAATGTCAACTGATGACAGACTCATCACATTCCAGCAAATACGTAGGGCATTATGGTAAGTATAACAAGCTGCATTACATGAGTACTTTTTGAGTCCTGGTGCACAGAGATAAGCTAACTGGATATAACTTTCCAGACTGTCCCACAATTTGGAAATTCATGTGAAGATGGTGTCCTGAAACACAAAACTTGGATTCTGCCTGGGATTTCCTCCAAATGACATTAATAAACATGATGGGATATTAAAGAGATGCCTTCTCTCTGTGCTTCCTGAATGAGCACAGGCCAGCTATGTATTCCCAAAGGGACAGGATCCTGGCTTTGTCCTTTTTCATTTCTTTAATGTCACAACATATGCTCCTTAAAGTATGCCCTGATGATGCAATGCAAACCTCTTGGGCCTGTGGTATGCTAAACATGTCTCTTCAAGGGTAGAACTAACAGCTATGGCACAACTGAAAGTCAGTATGAAAATACTGGTTGACTTCTGCAGACTTGTGGAAATTATCAGCTCAATTCTGCTTGTTCTCTCTCAGCTATTTATCTCTCTGTGATGTGCATTGTTTAAATTTGGAATGAAAAACATTCCTAGGTCAATGACTGTCTTTAAGCAGTTGCATTCCACAGTGCATCAAAGAACAGCTAAGGCTGATGCTTCTCCTTTGGTAGCTATGTTTACTTTGAAGTTTTCAAAGGCTCATGACTTCAGTTTACAACACCCTCATTATCTTCCGGGACAGAACTCAAGTGCAAGGCAGTCCCATGATGTGATAGGTTTCCCTGCCTGATGAGGCAGTCCATCTGTGCAGGCTTCATCACAGTGGAAGCTGATGCATGGACAGTTAATGTGATGGGGGAGTTTTTGCAGAGCTTAAGCCCTGAGCCTAGCTAGGGACATGCTAAAGCTGTGATAAACAAAACTGACCTTCTTTTAAAACATAGCTTTTGCAGAGTGTGTACATCCCCTTCAACTGTCCTATTTCTTTGGCTCCTTCACTCCTCCTCAGCATGAACTGTGAGAAGTGTTGATTCATCTTCCTAAGAGAATAAGCTATCCTCTTGAGAAAAAGCAGCATAGAGAATGTATGAGGGTACCAATAACCATTCTTACAGCTCTTATCCTGACAAGAAGCTCATAATACCAGTGGAATAGATCATGAAGAAAGCATAAAATTACGCTGGGGCTTCAATTAACTTTACTAGTGGAGATCTAATAGCGACCTTCCAGTACCTGAAGGTTGCTCATAAAAAGTCTGGAGAGGGCCTGTTTACGAAGGCCTGGAGTGAAAGGACGAGGGGTAATGGTTTTAAATTAGAAAGGAGTGGATTTAGATTAGAAATAAGGAGGAAGCTCTTGACCACGAGAGTGGTGGAGCACTGGAACAGGTTGCCCAGGGAGGTGGCTGGGGCCTCCTCCCTGGAGACATTCAAGGTGGGGCTTGATGGAGTTCTGAGCACCCTGCTCTAGTTGAGGATGTCCCTGCTCTCAGCAGGGGGGTTGGACTAAATGACCTCTAGAGGTCCCTTCCAACCCAGACATTTGTATGTTTCTATGTTTCATATCACCTGTAACTCAAATACTTATTGCTTCTGTGCTAGAGTTATAACTTTCTAAGATTTTAAACTGTAACATTTTAAAGATGCAGCCTGCCATGTAGAGAGATTGCAGCTCTCAAAACAATGATCAGGAAATTTCAAAAGGTTTAAGAGTAAATACCCAGGCATCAGTCTGCATGTTTAAACCTTCCCTGTTGAAATGTAGTAAGCAAAGTTTCTTCTGAAATTCGTAGAAATTGGAATTTTATTAGAAAGCCTCTTTTTGAAAGAACCACTGTGTTTTCATGTGAAGTTTTGCCTGGAATATGAAATTGTGGGAACATAATGAATAGATGAGAGGGATTTTTTGTGAATTTGTTTGCTTTAAATGAGAACCAAATGACTTGATCCTCAGTAGCTCTCCCTGTATGAAATCTGTTACTCCATTGTTGCAGAATTTACAGGATTTGCATTAACATGTGTGTCTAGCACAAATGCAGGATTGAGGTGGGTTCTTTCATACCTGGCTCATTATTCTTTACCACATCATAAGATAGTGACAAGGCATTAATTAATGCCATGTTCTGTCAATCAAAACTGGCAAGTTTAGCCTTGCAATAAGGTGTTGAGAATGTCTGCACCCAGACTCACAGAATCACAGAATCACAGAATCCTAGGGGTTGGAAGGGACCTCGAAAGATCATCTAGTCCAACCCCCCCTGCCAGAGCAGGGCCACCTAGAGTACATCACATAGGAACATGTCCAGGCGGGTTTTGAATGTCTCCAGGGAAGGAGACTCCACGACCCCCCTGGGCAGCCTGTTCCAGGGCTCTG
>VWZY01003600.1:59460-72402 GCA_013399075.1 Chloroceryle aenea | reverse complement strand
TGAGGGGTCTGAGGGTAGTCTTTTGACATGAGATGTCAGAACTTTTCCACCTTTTCCCTATTATTGCCACTTTCTAGGATACTGATGATATGTTGACAGTAACAACAAAAAAGTGACTCCTGTCTCAGTGAGCTTGACATTTGATAAATTTTAAAAACCCAAAGGCAAATAATGAGAAAAGGATACATTGCTCAGAATTTATACAAAATATTTCTTCATAAAGTCAAACCTGTATTTGTCGTGTCAGGAGAGGGGGAAGGTGTCTGAATATACATACTTAGACAAAAGTCAGAATAAAACTACCCATGTCTATGGGGTCTGAGGTCAAGCTCGGCACAGTTTTGAGTCCAGCATAAAACCAATGTAACCTTTGAGATTGACTGAAGCCTTCAAGACAGAATAATACTTCCATAATAACAATTTTCCACCGAGAGATTTTTAAATCTAAAAATCAAATGGGAAAGAAGTTCACTGTCACTGACTGAAGCTGATCTTTTACCTTTAGGTCTGGAATTTGTCTAGATGCCCTGTATTTGAAGGTAATGTCATGGAGGCACTTCAGCTTTGTCTATAGGTCTTGTTAATAGTGTGATGCATATGATATGGACATAATGTTCTGTACAGCATAGCTCTGCACAAACACCACCAATGAATCCACACCAAACCACAGGTGCTGGCTCACCCGTTTTCTGAGGAAGTCTGGTCCTATGTCCGTCTCTAAATAATATGTCTGTCTCTCACATTTGTGCAAAACCTGTACTTTGCCTAGCCCTGAAATTTGGAGTTGGCTTCACTCCTGATCTTCATGCCATAAGATACTCTCAGATCTGAATTACAGGGACAGCAGATCTGTGTTTGGGCTATAGTAGTTCTGACCTAGGGAAGGCTTACAATAGGCTGTGGTATGAAACAAAAAATTATCAAAAGAAAGCTTTCCAGTGTGCTTCCCTAGTTTACTTACACCTGTGACCTTTTGTTTATTGCAGACTAGATGATGTGTTGATTGGATTGAGAAAAGAAAGACACTGATTTGGGTCCTACTAAGCAGGCTGGAGCCCAGACTCCAATTTCAGCACTAGTGAAGAACTGGCTTTTTTCCACCTTCATTTCTTTCTGTTGCCTGATGCTTCTCTATCTCCTGCAGACTTGAGAAAATCTACAAATGTTGCTCCTTTTCTCCTCTCACAGGACTCCTTTCCACCAGTTGGCTAAGTTTTCCTTGTCTGGTTTGTCTTCAACTCAGAGGAGGTGAAGGGTGACTGCCATGCCTTGCCCAGCCAGACATCTGTTTTTTCTGATCCCAAGTGCAAGATTCAGAGCAGGAATGTAACTGTGTTGAACTGAAAAAATACATACCCATTGTACAGCCTGCTAGGGGCTACTGATGTCACTTTCCTTCAACAGAGAGGGAATCCTGCTCCCTGCCAGTGCAGGGCAATTTTCTAATCTACTGTCTTCATATGACTAATCAACACATGGGCCTTGAATTATCTTTCAGTAGTATAAACACTTAGACAGAACCATGTGTTTATATAGGCAGAGACAGACAGCTTACATGTCATTATATCTACATTTGCCTATATATTAATATATCTATAGAGCTGCTATTATTATATCTGTATTAAACACGGAATTTATTCAAGAGAGGATTTCTCCTTTAAGGACAAAATCAACTGAACAGAACTATCAACTCTGACTTGGTATCTCTTTTATATTCAGTGTTACCTATTCATATTGAAACAGGCAGAAGCCACCACAACTGCTTTATAACCTACTGGAGATGGTCCCTTTAAACACTAGCTAATGCTTACATTGCTGTCAGAAGATGCACAGTCTCCACCTGAAAAAATAACAAATATGTGAAGGAAGAGAGCTTAAATGACCTGAGTAAGTGATACAGAGACTAGTGTCTCTGAGCAGTGAACAAATTAGAAGCATTCCTGGCTGTATTCTTCTCTCTGGAGAATATCTTTCTGATTGTTTCTCACCTCTGACACCTCTCTGGAAGGTTAGGGTATCTGCAAGGCATTGTTTAACTAAGATTTTTTTGGCACAAACATCTTAAATTCTTGCTTTGACCTCTTTTAACTCAATTTGAGTTTTTCTTACTTCATGCAGTGGAAGTGAGAAAAGGAAAGTTTGTTCTGGGATCAGACATTACATCTGGCTTGAAGTCCTTTTTCCTATAGACAGCAGTATTGCTTATGTTTTTCATGATGAACACATGGCACTTCAGGAGTGATTTGTGTCCAGGGGAGCATAAGTCCAGTAATAATAGCAACAACTCCCAGTTAGTTTGTTCTTGGGAAGCTTTAGGATCTGTTAAAGAGCATACTGCATACATATGCATTGCAATGGATGTTAAACTTGAGTCTTCCTTTCTGGTGGCAGCATTAAGCTGGAAAAGAGTACTCTCTGCTTCAGAGACATCTATGCAGTATGCAGCAGTGGTCAGGGAAGTGTTGTGCAAACACTTGTGTGGCTGAAGGAAAGAGGCTGCAGGAAGCAGGGAAGAGAAAATCAAAGAGCTGGCCACAGTTGGCCAAGAAAGGAGCATTGTGCAGTGCTGACAAAGTACAACTATGGGTCTGTTGCCCATGGCTAGCTCTTCATTATTGCACACACTTGACTTGAAATTGTAGTGTCGAACCTACAGGCATCAGCTAGTGGTGCTGTGCTGGCTGGAGCCCTGTGAATTTTACCCTTCAATCTGAACAGCAAAGCTTCTGGAAAAAATGAGTTCTGAGAGAATGAAATCACATTGAAAGGCGGTAATAATTAGGATAGGAAAAGTTGAAGGGGAAGGGAATGTTCTGGTAATGTCAAAGCAATATTTTTAATGTATTCCAAATGAGTTTGATTTTGAAAAAAATAAAAGTTTGGTTTTTAAACAACTGATCATTTCAAGAACTTCCAGTTTGAACTTAGCATGGTAGAATCTCCTGCTCTGCTTTGGATTTTCACCAGTGAATCAAAACGGTATTATTTGCTCTGCTCTAATGCTAACAGTGTTCTCCAAGTCCTTCAGAAGCAAGAGAACACAGCAATAATTTTTGCTTCCTTCCCTTCCTTGACCAGCACCATCCTGGCCACCCATGCTTTGTAGAACTATACAAAGTTGTCTTCCAAGCCCACTAGCAGTGGAGAACAAAGGAAACTATCTCTGCAAAATACAGATTTTGGAAGAAAAGCTATTAGTTAGAGAGAAAGCAACACCTTCACCATTACAGGTCAAGACGGAGAAGTTCACTTGAAGCATTTAACTGCATTTCATCATTACCTTGATCTCTGTTCAATAATCCTGTTCTCCAAAAATGGTCTTTGCTTTATAGGATGGCTCATCTGGGGAACTGTTCTGCTGTTCCCAGTTATCTGGGGCTTTGTGAAGAAGTGTTTAATGAGATGAGATGATACAAGAAGATCCATGGAAGTAAATCTGGATACACATGTTATTAAATTCAAGCACATCTCTGGTTCTTTTCTGCTGGGGAAAATTTCATTCCTTAGAATTCAAAAACTAGTAGAAAGGTTACATGTTTCTCCAATTTATCTTTTATGGGTCTGTTCTCTGGAAGTATCCTTTATTTTTTATTGGACATTTTCTTTCTCACATAGTAGAAAAACATGATTTTCAGCAAACTGTATCACCAAAATTCACTAAGCTAACTGCTTATTAATTGAAAACAAAAACATCAGCTGTTCTATAAACACTTCTGGCCAAACTTTTCTTAACATAATTGTACACATCTAAAAATGTCTAAACAGATAAGAGGAAAATTAAGGCTGGAACTTGTTGGGGAGTCAAAAGCTTTTATAGTGTGTAATGCTGGTACACACCAGGAACCTAAGGTAGCATACTGTAACCAAAGCCCCCATTTGGCTCTTGCTGCTGTAAGCAGATTTGCTACTTCCCACAGCACAGCCCTTCCTGAAGACATCTTTTCTGTGTGCCACATTTTCCTTATGAAAGACAAAAGAATTGCTTCTCCAGTGCTGCCAGTGACATGCAGCACACTTCTTCAGAGTACGCTGAGAGTGCTTTCTTTTGTACCTGGCATCAGAGCCTGTGCTTCCCTCCCTGATTTTCAGTTTCTGAGACCAGCTATTTTCAGCCTGCAATCTCTCTGACACTCAGGGACATATCTTCAAAAATATTATTGGATCAGAGAGGTTTTTTCAAACTACTTTCAATACTTTATTTCTAGTGCTTTATGGCAAATGTCTGCCCTGACTGACTTCCCATGGAAGCACACTGAGTTAACTGGACTGGCTTGGGGTGTAAAGTCCTGATCCTGAAGATTCAAAAATGATCCCAAGTAGCACTAGATTTGCAGCAAAAAAAGTGAATGACTTCTTTCTATGACTTCTTTCTTGTTAAGTGATATTTTCTTCCCAGGCTGGTGTAAGTAGAAACTATCTATCTTAATTAACTCTCCCAATTTACTAACCTCCTGATGACCTCCAGCTTCTGTAACAAAAAGTCTAGACTGAAATAGCAGTAGTGGACAATTTCCAGATGTCAGCCCTGTTCTCAGTGTGCAACTGCACATGGTATTTAACAGCTACATCACTTTACCCCATCTCCCTGGTAACTTAACCATACCTAAAAATACAAAATTGGTCAGCAGAAGGAAGCATTTTTTTCTGTCTCCCCAACAATTTGTCTAAGAAACCCTATTTCTTCTGTGATAAAGATGCTTCTATAACTTAGTGCAGTGTATTAAGAAGCAACATTTTACCATGTAATAGAAACTGAGCAGCACAACAATCTATTAAAAAAAATTGTTGGGATTAAGTAATCTAATTTTCTTTAAATTGAACAATATATATACCACACTCCAATGAAATATAACGATCAAGACCTCCTGCTACTAAACCATATCCTTTTAAGCCTTTGGATGGTTACAAACCAAAATGCAATACTGTATAGAGTTAACCACACTGGCTAAAGAGCAGTTCAGTCATTTTAGCATGGGGTTATGCTCAAGCAAACAGATAGCCTCTTTCTCAGCATGTCTAATTAGCTTAACCATTCCCCCCCTGCCCTCCAAAGATGCCATATTGCTGCCAGTGCTGGAGTAGACTCATCTGTAGCCAGAGGGAATCTGTAGCCAGTGATGCATTATACACTATGGAAATCAAAAGGAATATGAACTAATTTGTCATGTCTGAGAAACTGACCCATTTTTGAATTTGTCTCCTTTTTCCCTCCACTTGTTCTACTCCCTTTGTTCTCCCACCTAAGCAACAGTACATAATACTGATACATCTTCTTTTCCTAAAGCATGGTAAAGCAATCATTCCCAGCAAATGCTGGACTGCTATAAATGGCTGGTTTTGATTGCAATACAGCCTATTTATTCTGCTGTTGCAGTGCTATTAAAAGCAGAACCTCTCCAAAAAGAGGATATAGTTGTGTCTACATACCTTTGCAGTTCTGGAGAGAAGAGACTTTTCGTGAGGTCATGCTGAACTACGTGGAGCAGCACCAATTGGAAATTATGTTTCCCAGGACCTGGACCAGCATATTTACTATTGCTCAGTGAGTCCAGAGAGCTTGCTCACTTATGCTGGCAGGAACTGCTGTGTATAAGAGACAGAAGACAGTTTTCTTTCTGAGACATGGGTGCCTAGGTTTGCATGACAGAGTCTGCGCAGCAACACAGCTCCACTCTGCCTGTGATTTGGAGTGACCCAATCTCTCTCCCTGACATCTGATTATTCCTTCTTTTCCTTTTTTTTTCGTTATATGCTGGAAGTTCTCTCCTCCAAGTCTGATATATAGGAAACTCTACTTCTATGCAAGTATCTCCTTCCTTGTCTCACCTAAGAAGGTGATCACTGTCAGCTAGACAACTTGTGACAATGAAGCAGGTAGCTTTTCTCTCACAGGTTAAGTATGGATTATGTTTCGTGCAAGTGTGCCATAGTCTGTTTTTAGGGACTAATCTGTGTTTTCTTCATGAGCAGTTACAGGGGATTCATATGTAACTGTACACATATGCAATGGATATCTGAGCAGACCTTTTACAGCAATGATTGTTATTAATTTCTTGTTCCTTTTTATTATTAATTCCTGGTTATTAGCCTTAAAGGCTTCTTTCTATGGCCCCAAAGGTATAGTAGTGTGAAGCAAGAAGTGTTGTTGAATTGGCAAGAGTTTTGCAGGATCAAGGGCAGGTTGAAAGGGTCCTGCGAAAAAGTAAGAGACTGTCTGAAAATGTGCTATTCCAATTCTACCCACCGACAAACTACTGAAATGCCTTATGTGTAGAACTTTCAGAGTAAGTGCCTATATTTGGTCTTCTATCAGAAGGATACAGAACTGTTAAAATAAAGGATAAAGACACAAAACCTGAGAGGACTAGCCTCCCTTATTGTGAATACACTCTTGCTCTGTTAAGTCATTGACCTCCAGAAAACCACTCCAGAAGTGTTTCAGGGGATGGTCACTCTATTTCATCAGATGTCAAGCATATTTAAAGTTTCTACATGCTATGAAAGTGTGGAAAAAAAAGCGCAAGTTTTATACTCTAGATATTTAAAAGGAGAAATGCATGTAAATATTTTGTTTCTCAAACTTTAGTAGCAACAGCAATATCAAAATTATCTAGTCTGGGTTTGGTGTTTTCTTGGATGTCTCAGTTTGGAGCAGTTGAGGAGTTTTCAGCTGAAAACATTCTCAAGGCTATACAATCAAATAAGGTGGAATGAAAATAAGAGTATGTCACAGGCTACAGTATGCACCAACAAATGGAATACGTACTTTATGTATCTAAGTGTCCAAGAAATTAGGTAGTCATGAATTAGTTAGTTATACATGATAATAACCTTGTCATTTCATGGTCTTCTCACTCAAACACTTCTGCTAATTCAGGGTCATGATCCTTCCTTTTGCCATGTTCTGTATTAGAGAAGTCTTTTTGAAACCAAATAAATGTACACAGTTAAGAACACTTCTCTCAGCTGAATCAATTCCAGACCTTTGGTGACAGAAGCATACCATTTCTCCAGTCACTCACGGCATCTTTTAGAACAGACAAAATTGTCTTTCTGTCACTCAAGTAGGAAAAAACCCCAAGTTGAAGCCTGACCTACTGCACAACTTTCAGGACTAAATGATTAAACGGTGAAGTGGGGAACATGGCCATTTTCCTTTCTGTCATGTTAAAAAGCACCATATTTCAGTGGCTCAGCTACATATGTGTGTGCGCGTATATGCTTATCCATACGATTACTGCGTGAAATGAGCAGAGGGAGGGTACTTAGGTAGCAGTAGGCAATTT
The DNA here is from genome assembly GCA_013399075.1 of Chloroceryle aenea. Taxonomy (NCBI): domain Eukaryota; kingdom Metazoa; phylum Chordata; class Aves; order Coraciiformes; family Cerylidae; genus Chloroceryle; species Chloroceryle aenea. Next base: position 65,116 of record VWZY01003600.1, on the reverse strand, counting down.
GTGGTGAGTTTCTTAAATGGCTGAGTTTAAGCTGATTTTTTTAAATTCTGAGAAGGAGGCTTATCATGTCTGGCTATGTTACCCATCCTATTCCTCCTGTAAGCTCAGATAAATATAATATCTTGGGAAAAAACTACACAAGGGTTTTGTCTTTTTCCCTTCAAGTCAGAATACAACAGGCTTCTTCTAGACTGAAATACAGAGGACATGGTCTGTGATAAGTCCTGGAAGAACACGGCTTATCTTACCAGTCCTTAAATTCTTTACTGATTATTTATTAAGAATTACATATGCCATGTGGAATACCTTCTCACTTAGAAAATAAGTTGTCCCAGGACATACTGCCTTGCTGACCTAAGCCAATCCTTTATCTTCTGTAAGTATGAAATGTACCATGTGATCCTTGAGCAACAGCGTTTTCACTATGCTTGGCAAAGTATCATATGAAAAGGAAAGGGAAAAGAGAAATGAGACAGTGACAGGTACAATGAGTTAATGTGTGTTGAAGAATCCTAAAAATAACAGAGCAGCAGGGCACAGCAGTGGAGGAAAGAAAAAAGTAACCAGTTGTGGAGTTAGTATTTTAATTCTTTCAGTGAAAGAGGCAGCTCCAGTGCAGTACATCTTTGACATCACAGAGCATCCTGAAGAATGGTAGTTAGAGAGAAACACAGTAAAAAGACACAGAAGTGGGCGCAGTGAAAAGGCAGATTTATTTACTAGTAATACTGTACAGAGAAAAAAAAAAAAAGAGAGAAGCCACCGTTACAGCATGGCTGTTGCTGGCAGTGTTCTTGGTTTTTTATTTTATGTTTTTTTTTGTACTTATTTCTTTTAATCTGAAGAAAAAAAAGCAACATAACAGTCAAAAAGTACACTTCAGGTTACAAAGTACAGCAGCTATCCCCAGCAATTCTAATCCAGTGTTAGCACAGCAGTTTTTCTCCAACAAAATGGTATTTATTTACATTAGCTCACAAAGAAAGTGGGAGACTAAAGCTTAAAAAAAATCTCAATCACGACCTACATTCACCATAAAAGCTGCATTTTACACAACATTTTCTTGAACCCCTATAAAAAGTCATTCTTCATCTATGGAGTGAACATAGTCAAGAGGGGCAGAAATGTGTTCTTTGATTTTGTCCCAACCTGCTCTTACTTGGCTGCTTTTGTTGCACTCAGATTCAGTGGCCACTGGAAAAGCAAGTCTTTCAAATGGATTTATCTTCTTTATCTGCCCCAAGCAGTGCCTATACCCATACTTGAAAAATAACAGGGACAAAATTTGATCTGATAATCAGTAATGCACCTTAATTATAGGTCTGATCTTTACATATCCTCAAGGCCACTCCTAACCAGCACAGTGCTTAAGTATATGCTACACTAAAAGCAAATGCTTAAGATCGCGGAGTTTAAGCGCCACATTCAGCTGGGACTTCATGCCGTTGCACAAACATCTTTATTTTTGTGTCTGCCTCTCTCTCTCTGACTAGCACATTATCTTGGAGGGATACCAGTAGTTTCTTGGAGGCTAATTTTACTGGGAATGTATTTGCATGCTGGATCAGTCTATGAGGAAGTTCACATTTTCTCCTGGTTCCTTTACCCTGCCAATAATAACCTGACAGAGCATGGCTTGTCTTTACCTCCTTTAAGTTCCTCCTTTAAGGCCCACTTGGGCACCTCTAACTCATATGGGCTTGGGGGGAATTCCCTAATGGGAAGAGAGACATCAGATTTACCTAAGTAGTACATTTTAGTGGAACCCATTGTTTGGGCAACCCATGAGATTATAGCTGAATAGAGAAGTAGAATGCTCCTCTAGTAACAAAACTGCCCTAGGAACCTAGGACAACATGGGAAGATGTCCAAAGAGTGAGGGCAGGATACTGTAATTTATTTTACTTCACACAAATAGACTTGAGGTAAGAGTTTTAATTCAAGTCTCTTTTCTTCCCTCTATCTTTGGTCATAGGAGACCACAAAAAGGGAAGCAGAGAGGGAAGGAAAAAGGAGAAGCTGAACAATGGTGTCCAGAATGACAGAGACAGAGGACAGCGCAGAGCAGAGGTGTGATGAGGGAAAAAATTGGAAGAAAACTTTACACTGTCTCTTCTATGTTGATTTTTTTGTGTGTGTGCAGGTGAGAAATTCACCTGCACCCTCTTCAAGCACTGGCAGTTTTTAGAGTTCTTAGAGGGTCTCTGTCTACTTTCAAACACAGCTGGCAGGCAGACCATGCTCTAAACCTTTCTCTACAGAAAAGTGCAGTGCTTTCACAACACTATTAAAAAAACTATCTAATTAAAGGAATAAGAAGACACAGTTGCAGCAGCATAAGCCTTGCCTCTAGCATATTGTTTAAAGACCAGAACCTATAAGCATTTCTGCATGTGCTTACATTTCACTTGTCCGGGTCATCCCATTAAACTAGGAAGGGCTGCTTAGGTACTTAATTTTAAGCTCATGGGCAAGTCTTTAGGTCTTATAGACCGGTTGAACAGATATATATGCAAGGTCTAAATTCAGGTATGAATCACTAACATACCAATGCAAGTTAAAAATGTACAAATACTGGTGGACTTGATTTACTTAGCAAATTAAAAAAAAAATACTTAAAGTGATTTTTTTTTTGCCAATTTCTAAAGTAGATTAATTCTTAAAACAAGCTCCTAAATCCTCCTTTGAGAAGAATTTGGGAATAATTGCAGGCAAGCTTTGCAATACAGTAATAGCAAACCCACTCAAAACAAGAGAAGCTTTCACGAACTGGAGGAAGGGGCTCAGAATTCTTCACAAATTTGCCCTTAAGGAAAGGGGCCTGTTCTTAATCTGCTGAAGAGTGTAAGTGGAACCAACACGGGAAAAAAAGCTATAGATTTTGCAAGACTCTTTGAACCCATGAAGAAAAAGACTCAGTTTTATAATGCTTAGATTTTAAATACAAATGGGACATTTTTAAGAACTTCATGCATTCTTGTCACTATTTACAAGCAAAGTTATTATTATAAGTTTATATTACAAGTTGGATTTATATTCTCTTTGGACTTGATGATAATCCATTTATATTCTAAACTTAACAAATCCAGCCATTTTATACAACTTAACTCTTCTACATACAAAAGTTACAGCCCACATTTTTGTTGGATATTGTCATAGCCTGTGACTTTCGATTAAGCTCAGAACTAAGGTTTACTTTTGCTGCCCAGAAGGGTCATGAAATATAATCTGAGCAAATCCTAATCTTTCTAATAGTCTGAGAGAACTGGTTGAAAATGAGTGAGATTTTAGAAAAAATAAAGAAGCCATGCTTCTAGTTTGTCTAAATGATTTTTGTTCTATTTCCAGTGGCAACATTTCTTTCTTTTTTAAATCTAATGTTGGATAAAGTATGACAAAGTAAAAAACCCATATAGTTCTCCTCTTTAGCCATACCTCGCTATGGAAAGTAGGTAGCTATTGCCTGTCATGTTGGCTTCCTAGATAAAGAAGTTTGTCTAGCTAAAGAAAGCATAGGTCCATGTTTTTAAGTGAAATAAATTTACTTATTTAGCTGTGTTCATAGCAGGTATATTGGATTCTACTCTTCTAACTTTACTCTTTAAAAAGTGTTGTGATCCTGCTTCCTGGAGAAAACTGTGGTTAGGTCTACAAAAGATCTCAAGAAGCTGGGCATTGTCACAAACATATGAAAAAGTTCAAAGGCTCAATGTCATGGGAAGGATGATATTCAGACACTCAATCCCCACTTAGGGTTTGCATCTTATTACAAAAATATTAATTCCTTAAAAAAATACACAAATGTAAAATACTATGTTCTCTATTATATCCCCACTTCTTTCCAGGTATGCTATTTGGATGTTGGACTAAGTCAAAAGGTAGAACACCTTTTATTTCTCTAGCAACTCTTTACGCTATCTTTCTGCTCTGATTAATTTGTTGTATCTCTATAATTTTAAGCATGAAATATCAGTAGAGAACTTAATGTACAATGGCAGGGGACTAATATATTAGCTGTCAGGGAAGTCCTACTTAATATTTGCTTATGGATGCCAGTGCCATGGTAGAAAAGCTGAGTCAGAACCTGATCCTACCACACGCTAAGCACCATTTGGTTTTGTGTTTTTCTCAGCAGAAGTAGCAATGCTCAGAGTTAGCCTCTAGAATTACTCCACCCTGGGCAAAACCAGCAGTGCATAAACTGGTACAGGTACACAAGTAACACCCAAACTACACCCTGTGTTAATAATTCATGCTCTGATCTTGCAGACACCTACACACATTTGTCCTGTGAATAGTCCTGTTGACTGAAATAGGTCTACACACAGTAGAATTAGGTGTCTGCATTTTTGTTTGCAGGGCTGAGGTCTTCTATTGCACTGTCAGAGGTACGCTTCATGGAGAAGGGCTTGTGCACACTTCTCTTGCTGGGGATAGAAAGATAATGTTGTGTTTATACAGCTTTGGAATGAAGCCTGCACTTTTTGAGAAAAAAATAAGGAAAAGAAAGATACAAAAAGAAGAAGGAAACCCAAGAGTGCTAAGGCAAACTGTCAAATGGCACATCATACCTACTTTGTCATTCATTTAAATAACATCACAAAGGCAGACCAGAGGAGTTCTGTAAACATATACCATACAGTACATCAGCCACAGGAAATTAAAAAAAGAAAACAACCCTGTAATTCTTTTCTTTCTGTATTAATATTCTTATAATCGAAAGAGATTGCCTAGCCACTAATCATAATGCTGTGGTTTGAAATTTGTATTTATTTCTGTTAAAAAAGAAAGGATGGAAGTAAAATGCAGTGGTTTTCAAAATAAAAAGTCCCTGAATGCAAATAAGGGACAACATGGAAAGTGAGTTCATATAAACTTAGAAAATACAAAATATAAAAAAGTTTCATAGGTTGTTTTTTCCCAGTCTAGGAAAAGATACACTGAAAAGAGGTTTGTTGTTTGTTTGTTTTTCTTATAAAAGTTAAGGCGAGCAGTTTGTTGTGGCAAAATGCTATCATTGAACCAGTTTCTTACCCTACGTTTTTCTATCCCCTCATGATGAAATCGGTAATGTACATGTGATGGCATAAGATAAAGACAGGAAGTTTGCTAAAAACAATAAAAAAACCCAACATCCCACAATGATCCTTACAAAAATCTCTCTCTGCTTGACTGTAGAGCAGACCTCTCCCTTCACACCTGATTGTGCATGAATTTCCACAGGCAGCTTCCTATCAGAGGCCAAGGGGAATACCAACCCTTCTGAAGCCCAAAGAAGTCCTGGAAAACCGGTTTACATTTATCAGCCTCGGCTAATGCATCTAAATATCTCTATAACTTGGCTGCAGGCTAATGGCTAGAAGGGACAAGCTGATGTCCAGACATGGGTGCTGCCCTTGTGGAGGAGAAGGATTGAAGTAAACATGTTTCGGGCAACATAGCTTAGGCCCTCCGAGTTCAGACTGATTTGCTCCCCTTTCATGTTTTTGCCTATCTCAGACATGGAACTGCATTTGACCTGTAAAGACAAACCCTATGCAGACAAAACTTTAGTTTTTCTGGATCTATTTGGGCTCATTAACAATGGAGTTCATATGAACACATAAAAAATACTGGCCTTACTAGGCACTCCATGTCAGCTACAAGTACTGAGCAG
>VWZY01003600.1:6844-19026 GCA_013399075.1 Chloroceryle aenea | reverse complement strand
TAAAACCATGCTGACTGCTCCTGATGACCCCCTTGTCCCTGATATGCCTAAGGATAGAGCCGAGGATAAATTGTTTCATTACCTTTCTGGGGATGGAGGTGAGGCTGACTGGTCTATAGTTGCCTGGGTCCTCCTTCTTAGCCCTTTTGAAGACTGGAGTGATGTTTTCCCTCCTCCTGTCCCCAGACACTTCTCCTGTCTGCCATGACTTACAGAAAATAATAGAAAGTGATCTGGCAATGACCTGTGCCAGCTCCCTCAGCACCCGTGGGTGCATGCCATCAGGACCCATGGAGTTATGTATGTCCAGATTACTCAGCTGTTCTGTACTCAGTTAGAGTGAAATGACAATTTAGATCAGGAAGAGTGAGTTGCCTGACTCGGGCTACTTTTGGACGGCTTAAAGTTTGAACCTGAATATAACAGGAACACCTTACTTGTCTTAGAGAGGCTGGTCATGCAACAACTGCTAATGTGAAGGCTCAGCCCAGGAGGTGGTTGCTGCCCCCCACAGAGCTTGGTGTGGGCTCTGGTGTTGCAGAGGGTGGTTCCTGCCTGGCCCTACAGCACAGCTCTCACCATCATGTTTTCACTGCATTATTTCTGCCCATGGTTGGCTCAGGTGGGTGCCATTGCGAAAGAAACTAGAAACCTTCCAGAGGTACCAGGAAAACTGCCTCATCACTGCTTTCCTGTGTTACTCTCAGCTGGAAAAGAAAACAAAGGGATGCTGCTGCTTTTGAACAGTTCTAGACATTAAAAGGTTCAGCACACAGTAAAAAAAAAACCACTGTACAGAGGAAGAGAGTAGCTTTCTCCAACAGCACACCAGCATGTCTGTGCATAGTAATGTAGGTAATTATGGATTGATTATTTTCTTTTACAGGTGGCATGTCAGCCAAGAGCCAGCAGACAACTCAGTGTATCCTCTGTGGTCGCCCAGTACTCCACAAAGGTGGCTGAAGTTGTGCTTTACTCCACATTTGCAGAGTGCTGGTGCTGGGCTGTGGCTCATTACCATGGCTCATCTGGAGCATGGTGAGGTGATGCACTCTAGTAACTTAACCATGAGTTTGAGCCTTTCCTCTCTTTCTGTTTCAAAGTCCTACCCCTGAAATCAGTATTGCAGTAAAGACTGTGGCCAGGGGAACCAAGAAAATACTGCAGAAAGACACCACTTTTAAACAAAATTTCCACTATATCATGAATAAACTGTAATCATTTCCTCTATTCTCTTTACCCTTTTGCCCTCTCTCATGTATTTCTCATTGGGCAAGCTTTGGCTCCTTCCATAACAGACTGTGTGGAGTTGTAAATCACAGTGTAGGAAATACTTGTTTTGCAGAGCTTTTTTCCCTAATAAAAATAATACAATAAGCCTTTGGATGTACGTGCTAAATGTACCTCCTACGGCTATAGGGAGTGCAGCAGATTTGCCCCAAATGCTAAATTTTACTTTTGCTCCTGCACCAGTTTGTACAAAGAGAATATTATCATGAATGTCACATACTAGCTTCCTTTTCTGTTTCCCATTCCCGCTGCATGCCATGTGGCTTGCTTTGGTAATCAAAAGAGTTGCTCCACGGACTGAATGCCACTGCCCAGGGGACAGAAGCACATCTACCACAACAGTGAAGAATCAAGGAGAGGAGTCCAGGTCCAGCTATTAAAAATCCAGGAAAATAATAATAAAAAAATTCCCTACCACTGCATGCATGAACAGGTATTAGAAGGAGGGATTGCCAGAGGAAATGTTTATCTGCAGTATACAGGGACATCTAGTGAGCTTGGGCATGGTAACAGCTCTGCTTCTCCACTGCACTCTTCGTGCTACTTATGCCCAAGATTCCATACACTAGCTGCCAGCAAGGAACCCACATGCATTACCACTATTTTCCACTGCGAGGAGAAAGGAAGAAAAATGCTGTAGGAGAGGAGAGGATGACAGCAGAAAGGGCATGGCTGATGCCAGAGAGCTTCACACACTGACTTTCTGTGGGAAGTCAGAAATACAGCTACACTGACAGTGGAAAGGCAGCTGCAAGATTCCACTGAATCATGCCCTTAGCTGCAGAGCTGGTGATAACAAGGGAAGCTGCTCAGCCAGAGGACACCGCAGCAACTGAGGCAGTGATAAAACTTTGTGAGGAGCAACAAGATTTTGGCTCCTCAGTATTATGTGGTAGTTTCCCAAAGAAAGACCTGGTGAGAGGCAAGGGAATGGGAAAGATATGCATTAATGTCGTCAGGACCTCAGAGAACAGATCTTGTATTTTGCATGATGCTGGATGGGAAACTGCTGCAATGCAAAGCATTACAATCACAAAATCCTGTCACCACACTTTGCCTCTGAGCAGGCTGGACTGACTATCTGCGATGTGCATGTGACCAGCCATGCTGACCATTCCATCTCCTGCATCTCCTGAGAGCCTGACAGATTATGAGATGAACAATAAATACCTGGGAATTTGGGTAGCTTTCTGTGTCTGCTCAAAGAGCCGTTGAACATACATGAACCCATGGCCAATTCTGAAACCTACAGCCAGTGTCCTGCTGTTCTGGTACAAACTCTGCTTGTTCAGCCATGGGTACAACAATGGAGAATGCAAGAATTGTAGGGTATGTTGGTATTTCAGATGCCAGCACATGACACTGCTTTCAGCATAGACACAAGTGTTTTTAAGAAAGTATGTTCTGTTCCATTAGAGGTACCTCAGAAAACTGGAAGGGAAAGGTTGGAAGATCCTCCTCTGGTGAACAGAAGTTTAATGTCAATGAATGCTGGGAGCCAGGTAAGCACATGGTCCACTAGTTTATTTATGTTCAGCAGAATTAATTCATTCACATCCTTATCTCCTGGACACTTATTTGACCTTACTCAAAGGTGAACTCTTCATGTCCACCAGCCTGCCTCTGGAACAGCTGGAAATCTGGAGCTTGCTAGCTTGCTAATTATAATAATGACAAACTGCTTCATATTCTCCCAAATTGTTATTGAAGTCTTGACCTGCAAATGTTAGGATGCCAAATTAGCTTTCAGCATATCATTACCAGTCCCAGTGAATATAAGCGTACACATCTGGTAGCATTTGCTCTTTCAGTATGCATCCGTGTGCAGGCTATGGACAGCAGAAAAAAAAAAAAAAGTAGAATGAGCTTTGTAGCCCTGTAGCCCAGTAAACACAGTACTGCCATTGCTAGTAACAGGTCCCAAGCTTTGTAATAGCTTTGCAAGGCCCTTAGGACTTGCCAGACTCTGTCAGTACTTGCCTTGTTTGTCCTGCTTCTGCACATTTTTATAATTATGTGTATCTTATAATCACATTTGTATAACTGTGTCATATAATCACAATTTTCAGACAGCAGTGTCAAGCATAATTTTATGTAGAAATATTTATGACCCCACTGTAGTGATTCAGTGCAGAGGAAGATGGGCTTGCACAACAAGTGAAGCCTGGAAATGGGGACACAGGGTGCACTGAAGAGGACAATGGGGTGGGATGACAATATGGGGCACAGTCTGGTCTTGGAGGCTCCACAGCTATAAGCAAATTCTTAATGGTCAGATAAAGACACACAGACCTAAAGCTGGACAGAACTGCTTCAGGAGCAACAAACTGACCAAAGAACAAGTATCTATAATACACTTCACATAAAGTAAATTCATATCTAACATGTAATTACAGGCCCATGAAGAAAGACCAAGGTATAAAGGATGTTGGAATATAATATAAGTTGCTTCAAGTGGACTCAAAATGGGAGATAAGAAAACGATCAAAGTCGACATCATATTCCTCCTGCCAAAGGGAAGAAGCACTCAGCACCAACATGCTATTTGCCCTGATGAGGAACTCAAGATGCTGATGACTTGCTGTACATTTTATCTCTCTCCAGGACTGATCCAAAGGGGTTATGGAATGCAAGAAGAGAGAACAGGGGAGGTAATAGGAAGGCATAACAGTTTTAACTAATACACTGGAGACTTTTTATGTAATACTCTTCCTTTTTCTCCTATAATATTTTGATTAAGACTAAAAATGTTTCTGTTGTTAGATTGGTAGGTTTTCAATTACCTTAACAACCAATTCTTAGCTTTGCACAGAAATGTGCTTATTTTTCATCATAATGTTTTGGGTGTAGATGTTGATTCACCTATTTTCCATCTTACTGCCTTAATCACTGGACTATCATTGTTTTGGTTTTTTTCTGTGATTAGGTGGGCTTTGAGGAGAATCTTTAGAACAGTCTCTTTTTTGAGGGTTTATTTCTCCATAGCTAATTTAAGGAAATAATTTTCTAGGCCTCAAGTTTAAATTTAAACCAAAAAACATAAATCCCAAATGTTATAGCAATACAATGACTCGTGTGAGTTTATTGTTACTGAATGTGACAGCAAGCATTATTTCACAGCCTATATAAGAAAGACCAAACCACACTGAAATGTCAGCTTTGGATCAAGGTTGGTTTGCTGGGTCTAAGTTTCTAAACTAGATAAGGAAATAGATGAAAGACAGTACCCATAGGCAGAGGAGGAGAAAACTTGCAGGTCTTACATAAAATAGAAAGCTTTTACAGACATAGAAAAACAGATCTATTTACTATAGTTCACTAAAAAAACCAAAAACTTTGGGGTTTTATATGTTATGTACTGTTTAAATAATGTTTTACTGAAGTTTTCTTTCCGAAATCACTGTAATTTTATAGCAAACCCAGGTATTTTGAAACAGCAAAGTGTTAAAATATAACATTTCTGCATTAGAAAAAAACATCTCCTTACTCTTCTGTCCACTGAATTAACTGATTCAATGATTTCAATGAATTCAGTGATTTTGGTGTACCTCACATGGCAATTCTTTTTCATACTTACGGAAAACAATTGCTCATCTTGAATCACAATTCTCATTTCCTGCTCCTTAGTCTGTCTTTAATCTAGGAAGGATGTTACACATACGTGAGACTTTCAGATATGCCAACTCATACAAAAGGCTATGTCATTCTTTTAAAGAACATCAGGATGATATTTCAAAAACCTGAAACAACTATGAAGGCATCAGACCAAAAATTTCTTTTGGAGCTTTTCCTCATTTAGACATTTACTATTACATCTTTGTAAATATGGTAGGATTTGTTACATGAAATCAACTTTCTATTACTGTATGTTCATGAATAGAGAACATCTTCTGTAACACTGCTATGAAAAATTTAATCTTTGTATTATTTCAGTGGAGGATGGATACATTTTTTTTCTAGAATAAAGACTAAAAACTATGATATAACTGTAGTATTATTTTCATGCAAATAAAATCCAGATCTGTTCTCCAAATTTCCTTCTTGTTCCACATTTTTTCCCCCCAGACATTTTTAATGATTAAGATCTTTCAGGTGATCTGTCAGTTCCTTAGGCAGAAAACAGCATTCTGTTTCTTTGTGAGTTTGAATGTCCACATTCCTAAATATGACTGTCTGGGAGACCATGCATACACCTTCCAGTGGATGGACACACATGGACATTAAAACTTGGTGGCAGGTTTTAGGAAAGCAGACTTCTCTGGTATTGCTGCTCTAATTTTAAGTGAATTTATGTTTATTCTAGGTAGACCTGAATTCTTAATATTTTTCTCACTAGTATTAATTCTAAGATAAATAAATACAAGCCACCTAGTTATTACACAAGTCATAAAACACAGTTTTAGGACCATATTCTTGCACTATCAAACAAGTAACCTTTGACAGTAATCCATTTAAAGATTTCTCCTGCAGCCTATGCATACATCAGCTTTTGCCTGGCAGAGAACAAGACTTTCTCCTTTAAAATGTGGCAAAAATAGAAACCCCATGGTTTCACTTTCCATTAGCTGCATTCACTGAACTTCTTGCCCTGTGGCATCCCTTTGTGGATACTATGGAAATACAAAAACGGCAAACCAGCAATTACTTGATCAACAAACGGCATTTTCTTTAATCTTTAGTGAGATGCCAGCTGCCATTGCGTTTCATCATATTAAAAAGAAGATTGCAAGCTGCCTCCCTCAATCTGCCATGCAGGTGAATATATATGACAAACCAAGTAGAGCCTTCTTTACTATCTAGCTGGTGGGTCATCCTCATAATTTTTGCAGTTACAAACCCTAAAGCAAGACACATGGCACCAACTGAGGCATCAGGACAACCACACCTGGTGTATCTTTTCGCATGTTACCTTTCACTTGGAAAACATAATGAAGATGGTGATTTTTGCCTATGTTGTACTTCCAGTTCTTAACTACATCTCCTTGGTTTAAAAACAAGTAGATAGAAATAGTCCAGTGTCATCCTGGGTAGCTTTTGGGAGGCATCTTGATTCAGTTATTTGTGGATTCCTCACATTGGTCTAGCTTAGTTATAAACATTTATAAGCAAGAAAGACATTTAAAATGTGTTTAAGCCTGGCAAAAAGCTGTGCTAGAACCCTCTCCTGACCTGAAGCCAGGTGCAGCAAAGCCACAGTGGTGTGATCTTCACCTGCAGGCAGACAGTAGGATACAGCACCAGGGCTCTCCACTTTCCCTTTCGGCTGGAGCAGCAGTGCTTTTCAGTGAGCCTGGATACTCTGTGCATCACTGCAGTCTGTTCCCACGCCACACTGACCAGTAGGTGACCTGTGTGTCCCACATCCAAAAATAGCTGAAATGTACAGCCTCCTTCCAGTTTTAGCTGAGGAGGTGAGGTAGAGAAAGATTTTTTCCTGCGGTAAACCAGAGTCTTCCCAGGGATGTTTCCTAATGATTTCATACAGCAACCAACTCCCTGGGGTGGGATCCTAACATTATTTAATGGAAACAGAGTTATATAATCCCCAGTGTTTTAGTTAACTATTTGTGGATGCTCCAATCAGGATCTAGTCTCTAGTAATTTAAAAAAAAAGTGCAGGTAAAAAGCACATACTTTGTGACATTACAATTACATTTCCATTGCAAAGCAGATGTGGGGTTGGGCTGCTGCTAGCCCTTTCCGCACGTCCTCAGAAGAGGCTGCAGTGAGAAGAGTCTGTTTTCCATACTAGAAATGCTCTAGGTTTTTGCTTTACTCAACTTAAAATGCGCAGCTAATGGGGAATGAAGTCTTCTTTTGTCAGAAGACCACTATGTAGGAACAAAGACATAGAAGAGAGAGGAAGCAGCTGTACTCTTAGGAAAGTTGACCTGGTAGCATTTAGATCACAGGAGCCTCTAAAGAAAACATGCACCATCCCACCATGCTATACACTCAGCACCCCTCATAGAAACCTCATTCCTGATTTGCCTGTTTACAAGCAGACTTTGGGACACATCTGTCCAGCAGCCTTGAAAAGCAGAATGTCCTCTGATCACCCTGGGACACCACATGATCTCACACAGCCTCACCTCAGGCTGAACACAAAGCATGTCAGGAGAGCTATTCTATCTCTTTCTGGGACAGGAGAGAGCAGGGAGCAGAAATCACTACTGAACACAAGTCTGATGAATACTTCTCTGGAGGAAGGAACCCCTACAATGCTGGAGTGGCTGCTGAGTGGTCATGCCCCAGCAGCCCTGCTGGAGACCACAGTGCTATGGAAGCAACAAGTCAGGAATATGTATTTCAGGATTCAGAAGACAGCTTAGTGAGGGGATGACAAAGGGGCAGAAGGAAGAGGAGTGGAGAAGGCATTTCCACACCCTCCACACTTCAAGGTGGGATCAAACACAGTGATATTATCAATAAAAGGAGAGGGAATGGACCAGCTAAGAAGAACCACAATTCCTGGTTGGAGGGACAGGCAAGTATGCAGGTGTACAGCACCGAGGGTCCCAGAGGGGTGCCATGGGGTGGCCAGTGTGACAGCCCAAACACAGGATGAAGGAAGGGAATTTGCTGGTGACAAGATTAGTGATTATCATATAGCTTAGGAAAGTAGCTTAATAGATCCTCTGTTGCCTTGGATGTTGCTATATCAATAGCAGAAAATGGAAAACACTGGTGGCTCTTCTATGCAGAAATCTGGAAGATATGAAACGAAGAGATGTAACAAACTACCTAAGGGAAGTACTCATGACCCGGTTGTATGCAGACTATTAGGACAGAAAATATATTTCAATCCTCCTCACAGATACAATGTGATAAATAGCTGTTGAACAATTACACAGCATTCATACACAGTATTAAGTAGTTGTTTTGTTTCACTTTAGAAATGTTTTTTTATATATCTGACCATAGATTATTTTTCTGTCTTTATTTAGAAATATGTATCATTTGAGATTTGTGGGGTTAAAGGACACTAGAAGATAATGGAATATGACTGATGATTTCTCCGAAAAGCATTATTCCTTTGCAAAACATTTACTTTAGTAAAAGTAAAATGCTTTACTGGAATGCATCCATTTCATGATAATCTTACTGGAGAATTATCTCAATATTTTGTTTCCATGAAGCATAAATATCTGGTTTTACATTACCATTTGAACTATGAAGAGATAAAAGTGTTAAACTGGCGGTATTGATAAAGTTTGTGTCTTATCAAAATTAATGTTCCCAGGAGGTCAAATGAATAATATTAATTCCCCTTTTTGTAACATTGTTTTATAAAATCATTTTTCATCTGTATTTGAGAAAAGGTGAAATTCTGAAGTCTTGGAATTTTCTGTAAAATGGAAATTTTATGTTTTAACCCATTCAAGACAACACTTTTTGCTACATTTCATTTATCACCTCATCTTTTCATCATCCTGCCCTCTAGGATCCACACAGTCTAAAATTTATGCCTTCTGTTTTTCTTCACGGATGTCTGTTCCAACTCCAGTGACACAGGATGAAAACCCACAGTATGGTTCAGTCTAATGAAACAATGTAAAATTATTTGGCGAACAAAACTGAAACTCTGAAGGCAGACCATAAGATTTATTTATGCCTTCAAATAAGAACTCCAAAACAAGTGACCACAACACAGAAATATTTTGCGAGCTACCAAGTGGAGGGGGAATGGAAAGAAATCTACATTGTGATTTCAAGCAATTGTACTGGGAGCTGGCAGTCCAGTATGCATTGGTAGTCCATCCAGCTCTGTGCCTGGCTGTGGCTGTTTTCAGATATTTCATGGAAACATCAAAAATTCCAGGCTGACTTGCATGAAGGAAAGTTTCTTCCTTACCAGCAACAAAAGAAGTTGGATTTTTCCTGTATTGTAAGAGCTAACACCCCTTTCCTAAACACCAATCTGTAAATCCCTGGAGACCTTTCCTTTAATTTTGCAAAATATACCACTGTGATGAATCAACAAGTGCAACAAGCTGAATATTTTATAATGAAAAAAAACTGAGTTTTCCTGTCCCCACCGGTTTGGTTTTCACCGGCTGTCATTTGCTCTTGTAAAAAGCAGTTCCTGCTCACACTTCTCTGCTTCATATCCATACTTTTTTCACTTTCTTTCTCCAAGAGAATTACAGAGACACAGAAAATAGTGCAGCAGTCCCCCTTACCTCAAGTATCTCAACAAAACTCTGCCAAACCTCTTCCTATAATTGTTCAGAACTGGAGATGTCCCTGTGGCAACTGACAAAAAAATAAGATTGTTTGACTTTTTAAAAAAAGATCTGGTCTTCTGGAATTTTAATCCAACTTCTCTCATCTCTTGAATTTATTTATCTTTATAGCTATTTTCAAACCACTTGCAGACATTATCTTGTCTGTATTCCCATTTCTTTTCCCTAAATAGTTAAATTTTCTCTTGCAGGTTGTGGATCTTTCTGATCAGAAACAAAGAGCAGTCTGGGAGGGGGCTGGACACAAATGTGGAGCCTCAGCAGAGTGGGAGAAGGGGTCTGGGCAGGACCTTGATGTCAGGCTGCATTGGCTGAACTAGAGTTGCTCCTGATGACTGTGTCTCTGACCTCATCTCAGAGACATGAAATGATAGAGGCTCCATGGCCTTCACAGTGCTTCACTGTCCTAACTGTTGGAAGGATTTCCCTAATGAATTTCCACTGCCAACACTTGATCTCAGTAGCTGTCCTTTCTACCGTGAACACAAAGAACATGTTATCCCTTTCCATTGCAAGGGCTGATGAAATATTTGAAGACCTAGTCTCTGATTTAGACTGAGCAGTCTTTTCTTGTAGATGATGTGCCCCAACCACTTCCATTTTCTCCTCCTGATTTTCTGGCAGTACTTCCAGTGCAGCACTCCAACTGCACATTAATCTATCTGAGGCCTTATTAATGATCAGCAAAGGAGATTTCTCTCATGTCTCATTACCTACATACCAATGTGTCTTTACAGTGCAAAATCCTTGACTCACATCCAGCTTCTTATTCACTCTGATTCCCACATGCTTTTTAGAGGACTTGTCTGATAGCCACATCCCACCCTGTCTGCACAGTTGGTTATGCCCGCCTAATGATAAAATCTTCACTCGGCTTCTGTTGTGTTTTTAAGAACATCTCTGATTTGTAAGCACCATACTCTTCTCCACTGTGTGCTCCTAAGGTGATAATGAGAAGATTAAATCATTTCAGACTCAGCATAAAGTCCATCAAAAATTTCTTCCTTCAATTTTGATTGAGTGACTTCTTGTCAGTAAGGTATCTACGTTACAGAAGTTTTGTCCAAACCGTATTTCTACTACTTGATTATAAAAGTATCAAAGTCTCCTTACTGTTAAGTTAATTGGCATCCTCAACCTACCTGAAGCTGTAAGGTCTGCTAGCTGCCACTCAAGGAATAACATGTACCTTGATGTCCTGGATTCAGCTGCCTAACCCTAGGATAGGGTTATTTTCACCAGAAGTCAGGAGGTGGGCCACAGTCAGGACAGACAACCAAATGAGCCAATGGGTTAGTCCATACTATACCAGCATCATGCCCACTATATAAGGCTAGGGGGTAGACTGGACAGGTCTTGGTGAGGGTGTTTGGACCTGTCAAGGCAGTGCTGCCCTTCCTCTGTTCATTCTGCAGCACTCCTTTTGTGTATTGTTTCATTGCTACTACTGTTGTTGTTACTTCTCCTTTTATGTTGTTGTATTAAATTCACCTTATCTCAACCCACAGGGGTTTGTATTTTAATTCCACTTCTCCTTCACAGTCAGGTGGTGGGAGGGCAGTGAGCGAGCAGCCATGTGGTGCTCAGCTCCCAGATGGATCTAAACTATAAATTCTGACAGGCCTTACTTGATTAAGTTCTTTATAATGCACTATGTATTCTTCTAGACATCCACAAGTAATTCCCTAAGAAGTGAAATTTGGTTGGTATTCCCCAACTCCACTTTTCCATGTACCCTTGGTAAAGTTAAGTGTGACATTTGCTCTTCCTAAAAACAGCACTTTTCAAGATCACAAAGATGAAAGGCTCTGAGATTGCTTCAGCCAGTTCTCCAGTTTGGGGACAGATCTCACCATGATCAGATGATCTGAAAGCAGTTTGATTAATCTCAATACTCTCCAACTTGTTTTCCCAGTCGTGCTCTGGCTATGTTACCAGTTACACCAGTAANNCGTTAGCCCAGTAACTGCATTTGCCATCTGACTGCAACACACCATTCCAGTGAAGCACAAAAAAAAAGGCTCTTATCTTAGTGTCATCTATTGCCTTTCTTCTCAGTGGAACCAGTCAACATTTTCCTTTGCTTGCTCTCTACCAGTAATGCTACTGAATAATTTTTTCTTATTGCAGTATAGGACACATTATGCCCCTGACTTTTGTTTTTTGTCCTCACATGCTTTTGCAACTCTATTCAAATTATGCTTAGTGACATGAATTATCTTCCATTTTCTCTGAACTTTCTTATTTGCTTAAAGCTGAGGAAAAGTCAGTTATTTAGTACAGCAAGTCTCTTACTACCCCTTTTAGCTTTCCTTTGGGCCGGTTTGTGCTTTCATGGTAACTTTTACACCGTATAACCTCTCTGTCTCTCAAAGCTTTCAGTTATGAACTCTCTTGAGTTTATTGAAATATGCCTACTCCAATTCCATTCATATAGCTTCCTTTTCCATTTATAAGTCACAGACTTTGTAATTTCATAGTCATCCTAGAGGCTGACTAACCTTTCCATTTTGAGGGGTCTCAACATGGACTCGACATTGACATAGGCCTGTAACTAGTGGGGTTCCACAGGGGTCGGTGCTAGGACTGGTCCTGTTCAACATGTTCATCAATGACCTGGATGAGGGCACAGAGTGCACTGTCAGC
>VWZY01003599.1:186553-197667 GCA_013399075.1 Chloroceryle aenea | reverse complement strand
CCACCTTATCTGGTATTCTTATGGTAAAAATTTTTTTTTTTTTTTTTTTTTTTAAATCTACATGTACAGATTCACCTAGATACTTCAACAAAATTTTAAACATGTAGATAATGATTAGAACAGGAAGAAGCAGCGTTTAAGCCAAATTTAAACTCAATTTCAAGTTCACCAAGAAAAAAAAAAAACATTCACTGTGACCAACACATACACTGAACAACTAGGCATAGCACTAGAGATATTAACAGGTTTGTTCTGCTAAAAACAGCAAAACACTGCTTGCTTTGTTTGTTGCTAGAAGATGAGGCAAATTAGAAAATACAGATGTATAGCATGCTTCACAGGATAGATGAAAAGCAGTGTAAGAGTATGCAGAGGTGTTTGGTAATAGTCAACCAGAAGTGATAGTAGGGAGAATGAAGAAATAGTCTATTTATTCTGAACACATCTGCATTTCTGCAGTATTTTAGACTACACTGCAGCATCTTGAAAATTACACTACTAAAGTCGGGCAAGCAAAGGAAATAGTGTGACCTATTGCTAGGGAGTGAAACAGGGACTTCAATAGTGACTCTGCTTGATCACACATCACAACCCCCCTCACCTCTCTAAGCACTGTGCAAACTGAAGCAACTTTCTTTAGCATAAGCACTTTGACCTCTTAATTTAAGATGCTACAAATCCGGTATTGTTATTCTAGAGGATAAAATAAAGTAGTTCAAACAGATAAAAACAACACAAGCGTGTACCGTTTTTCTCCTCAAACACCATACAAAAGTGTGTATCAACACCTGAACTCTTCCCCATCTCCATCTTGTTCATTTTGAACAGAAGACACCACACTGAGTGTACTGTTTGAACATTCATTGTGCTTACATCTCATTTCCTCCTTCTCCATGCTTCTTGACTACTTGCAAAGCTATGAAACAACCCTCTGCTTTTAGCAATTTGCCTTTCTTCACTAGAAACCAAGCCCTACAACATCAAAAACTTCACGGTAATCAACCATTACCACTCAAATTAATTAAGACAACACAGTAAAGAACACAAAGATCCTATTCTCATGGAGATTATACTTATTAAGAACAAGCAAAAGAATATGCAGAATACAAAAGATGTAACATACACAAAACTTCCTTGTTAATCTTTTTTTCCCTATACAGAGGTTTATTTTAAAAACAAAGCTCCAGACAGCAGTTCTTCAGCCAAGTTAGTCATTTAGAGAACTAAAACTATGCTTCAAAGCTGTGCCTCTCCCCATGCTATTTATACTGGCAAGCCTCCTGCTGACGAGCTCATTAAGAAACAAAGCATTTCTGCAGCCCTGTTCAGCAATAGCAAGGTCCCAGCTAGGGTACTAGGCTCACTTTTGGGTGCCGTTTTTCACGAAGAACTGAAACGAGACGGTGAGAATCCAAGGGAGAATAAGTGAGAAAACAGATGGACGCAAGACAGCCCAGTCATTCACTTGCCAGCTCCACATCTCCTGGGAGCCTACAGGCAAGGTGTCTGGATGCAGTCTGAGGCATCTTTCTTTAGTGGATACACAGTTCCAGAGTTTCTTTCACTGAGCTGTGTTTGCCAGTATCTACACTCCCTGGTGTAAGGTTTGCATACCATATACAAGTCTTTTATTTTGAGGAAAAATGCTAGAATCTGCTGGACACTTCAACTGGAACATTCCTGCCTAGCTATGCTTCATTCCTATTTTCATCTTTTCCCCCATGCAATGCCCTATCTGAACATTATTTGTTTCTTTGCTATTTTATATAATGACAATTTATTTTTTTTTACCTTTTCTTTCATGTCTTTAGAATCCTATTAACTAGGATCCTCTCCCTTCACTCCCAGAATATTAAACTAACTTTAAGTGACTTTGGTTACCACAAATTAGAAAGACAGGGCAACTGATACCCACTTTTTCAATTAAATTACAAAAGCAGCAATAGCTGATAAAATTGTCATCTGTTAATGACTTACAAAAACAATCAAAGCAGATTGGTGAACATAAAAAGCTACGGACTATTCTCTCTGAAAGCACTTGAGAAAAGATTTCAAAAGCAAGGTTAAGATGCCAAAAAGGATTATATTTACCTTAGTGATGTACTGTAAGAAAATATGCAGCAAAACAACTCTCCCTGTGTGTGGCTATTCTGTTTCCCAGGACTCTACTGAGTCACCAAGCATTATTATTAGTCTCTGTGCTTAAAGTAATTTATTTCATTTTAAATCTATGCTATATATTTATATTTGCTGAAGACATCACCATATATTAAAACCTTTCTTTACCAACGTTTAGCTAAGAGATGAACTAGTACAGGCCTGTGCATTATTATTTGCATAACTTTAGCAGAATATTGAGTTCATTGCAGAAGTCTCTCCTCTTCATAAGGCCTGTTGTACACGATCAAACTTTCAGCAAATGTGCATAAGCTCATTCTAAGTTGCTTCAGGAATCCTAAAGAACGAGTTCAGATTGTGAAGTACACTTTCTTAAAACCTTTTAAAAACACAGCTAAAAGAACTAGCATTACAGTCAGCACATGACAAGAATCTGTTGGTTTAGGCTAATGGCCAGTTCTAACAAATGCAACTTGACCAGTACCTTGTAAGGGATGATGCTTTTTGAATGTCTCTGCCTACTTGACGTGAAATGCTTTGGGCTTGTTGTACAGCTGTGCTCCCAGTTCCACTCACAAGGTGATGGCAGTGCAGTAGTTTGCTCCCTGAAAAACAAGGTTTCATTTAAGGCATATATAATCACAAAATAATGACTGTGAAGCCTGGGATACTGAAGGTCTAGAGATAAAGAGGATAGAAAACATATTTCTCTGACTGATTTGGCATGCTTTAGCTTCCCTGTAAGTCAAGTGGAAATAATGCTTGAATAGAGGAGATACTCTACAATATTAAGTTTGCATTGTTGCTGCTGCTAGTGTAAATTCAAGCACTATCCCTCACCAGGCATCCACGCAAGCCTGAACACAAGTCAACAATGTGTGTGTGCAAGCTAAATACAGTATAGACAGGAAGATTGCTTATATTCCCTTTGTTGCACCTCTCTGCAAGTCATTTGGGCTTGTTAACTAATAGTGTAGCTTGCACAAGGTGTATAAAGTTAAGGCAGTCAGAGCACTGTATCTTGAGCATACCATTAGTAAGAACAATCAGATTCATGTGCTCCAGTCATTTCAGTTGGTAACTTAACTCCAGTTGCCAAGGGATATAAAAGAAACAATTCGCCATGTACTGTTCTGCTTCTGCTTCTCAACAAGCCCCAGCTACTCTCTTCTGCACAAGTAGCTTCCATACAGCATCCTTGTCAGAGGGCTCCTCCTCTACCCCACCCCTTGTCCTAGGCCTTGATTACCCTGTGTACAAACCCAGAAAATTAATGGTTTCACTCAGATGAAGGAGGAATTTTTGACAGAAATAGAAACAGAAGCCAGTGGTTTAGGTTTGGATTTTTTTTTTTTTTGGTTTGGTTTTCTTCTCTCTCTAATGTATACGTGTGTTTTCTTTAATTCTAGTTAACTTCATTAGCAATTTATAGGTAACAGGAGAGCTATAGCATGGAGATATTGAAAGAATTCCGCAGAGTTTCCCCTATTACCTACAAGTCTACCTCACATTTTATTGCTGTGCCTTGTGTGTGGCACCCACTCTTTCCTAAGTACAATCATAAGGAGGTCCCAGGTTCAAAAAAAGGAAACTTAAAACTTCTAAGACATTTTAAAAATACATTTTGTCTCCGATTAATTCTTAAAAACTTCCAAAATGCAAGCACCTGCCGAACACCACACTGTGAAACTAGAAGGTCCCTTTCCCTCTGCTGATTCTTCCAGCAGAAAAGCATCTTTCTGAAAGCAATAAACCACTGTTTTAAATCAAGGCACGATTTTAAAAGCCACAGAACAAAAGGATGCTTAATATGAGCTCCGTGCTTTATGGAGAAACACCAGCTTTATTGTTCCAGCCTGTTTGCACAATACTGTTCTGGATGCTGCAGGGAAGTTACACAAGCAAGCTAAACCCCAACTACCAAAAGGCCTTTACTTTGCCTCTGCATGAAGATGCCAAAAGTGACAAAAATTGATGTCACAAAAATCATATTACTATTACAAGGAAAAATGGAGGCAGATAAAACATACTTTATAATGCCTTTGATATGGAAATGTAAATGAACACCTTTGCAAAATAACCTACTGGTCCTTCCCACCTTCTTCTGCACCTTAGTCTGGGTTTTTGAGTAAGATTTTCACAACTGTCAAGTGATGCCACCGTCACCTGGCATCACATTCTAATACTATTTTATCTTAAGAGATGACTAAGATTAATAAAGGAAATTTCTGAGTTAAACGTGTGTCTGAATTTATGCAGTGAGATTGTTTCAGAAGCTGTTCCATTATGCTCATTATGCTCAGTTATGGCTTTGTTTTATGTGTGTGGAGGGTTTTTTTTGTGTGTTCTTTGGCTTTTTTTTTGTTGTTGTTGTTGCTGGTTTTGGGGGCAGGTTGGGGTTTTTTTCCTCTTTTCTTTCTTTGGATTCACATATATTTTTAGAACTTTTTTTTTTAATATGAATGCGACAGGTTGCCTCTAGAAGTTCAGATAAACTGATGATAGCAAAGCAAAGCGAGTTATGAATGTGCTTATTCCAGTTGTATAGAATATACAGTCTACACAAAGAACAGTGCTTTTTTTCTTCAACTCAGTTTACTTTGCCATAATTGCCTGTTATCAACCTTTAGTTCCCTGAAAGTTTTAATGAAAACATAAAAGGGATACCTATGACAGTCCAACAAAACAGCTTTTCTGCTTTTGTGAAACTGTTGGAATGGTAAATCCAAACATAATCCAAATACATCTTAACCAGTTTGGAATTCCAACTGTGTAGAACAATCACACTAACTAAACCTCTCCCTGAAAGGAGGGAGATGCCCGATTAAGAATGTTGGAAATAAACCCAAGTATTAACAGGGTAGTGCCTTTTGTACTTTGATAATGACTAGCACTCAGCAGTAGATGAGATCCAAGCAGCCACAGTTACAAAACAATAAATAAATAAATAAAAAGGATACTAAAGTTAGCAAGTTTCATTTTTATATGGCTGGTTCAAGCTGTGACTCTGGACAAACAAGCCTAGTTGAAAACAAATAGGAATTCTGCAAGAATGTACCATTACTTTCCAATGCAGCTCCTCAAAGTACTGAGAGCAATGATGCACTGTTTTATCAGCATGTAAAGAGTGGCTACAAAATTCAAAGAGATTGGGATGTAGATAACTTACATGAAACAATCAAAGGAAGTCACAGTCTGGGACACTCTGCTGTCCTGTGTCCAAATACATAGTGCTAAACCCCCCCTTTAATGGGCTTATTTTTAGCAAGGAGCCCTACAACCACCCACTAACAAGATTCCAGAAACTCAGGACCGACTTGAAGAATACTTGTGTTGATAAGAGCTTCTAAACTGTCAGCATCAGGTTACTTTCTAGAACAGGTTTAGTGAGTTTGGTGATACATCTGAAAAAAACCCCAAACAACCCAAACTTATGGTGCAGCATATCTTAACTGTTTTTACTGTTGCTACCACCATTAGAGGAAGTGCTCCTGTTGAAAAATTACAGGATAAATCTGAGTTCAGTTACAGCCAAACAACCACAGCTTTACTCCAAGTTTTCTTTGAAGTCTTGCTTACACAAAACTATTCTGAACTACAAGAAACATATTAAATGCTCCTGAACAAAAGCCTCTCACATTTTACACTCCTCTGCAATATCTGAAACACGGCAACAGTATTCTAATGTACAACAGAAATATGAGGGAGCAGAAGGGCTGTGAAGAAACCCCATCCACCGATGGTAATCATACAGGGGCAGGTGGAAGAGAACCACAAGCACCTTTCACACACACACCCTAAGTTTTTGAGGGAAGGTCACGAACAGAAAGAACCTTCCAAAGCCAAATACTCAAGCTGTGCTGTACAAGAGAGCACTCCGGGTTGTTTTTAACAAAACCAGAATGCCCAGTACTTCATATTTTGAATATTAATAGCCTTAAATGACTTTGCTTTTAATAACTAAAACTTTCCTTAGGGAAACAGTATTCCTAAATATTAACACTTGTTTCCTAGCAGAGAAAGAGGCACACAGAGAAAAGTGTCTTTCTTTCCCACTTTTAGAAGCTGCTAGTTCTCTTATGGATAAAATTAAATATATTTTTAAATGGGAGGGATAGGACAGGGACAGGGAATACACACATACACAAATCAGGTTAGT
Source organism: Chloroceryle aenea (assembly GCA_013399075.1). Lineage (NCBI taxonomy): Eukaryota > Metazoa > Chordata > Aves > Coraciiformes > Cerylidae > Chloroceryle > Chloroceryle aenea. Next base: position 191,390 of record VWZY01003599.1, on the reverse strand, counting down.
AGTAAGCAATAAACACAAAAGAACCATTTTGCTTTCATTCTGATGAGTATACACCAGTTTATCCTTTCTGCTCTTCAGAAAACTCCTGACAGACATAACACCTTCTCCTACTCATTCTACTAGCCAAGAACAAGAAGTACACAGAAATCTCTGATGAAATCACAAAGTTTAAGTACCACTGAATAGTGTATCTTCTGCAGAAGGTAGAAAAAAATATTACCTGTTTTATGAATGTCTCTCCTCTTTTCTAGTAACAAGCTTTAAGATTGCAGGATTTAAGGTGAGCACAGGTTTTTGCATAGTTACTCATTGATTGTTTTTTTAAACACTTACCCTGGATGTTGCCACAGATTTGCATGTCTACCCTCAGGAAGCAACTCCCTCTTGTTAAGGGGAGTAATACCTATCGCTGCTTCTAAAATCGTTATGTATTTCTTGTACCGCATCCTGCCTTTCTCAGGAGTTCCACCAGGCTAAGTTATCATCCAAACACACATGCTGCAACTGAGTTCATGCCTCTTTGCTTGTCTGAACTGCTGCTTTTTAAAACATGCTGTCAGCTTGAAGCATAAAAATAATGCTTCCCCCCCTCCCTGCTCCCCAGGCTTGGAGAGTTAGCAGGAGAGAGAAACCAAAGAAAACTCCTATCAGATTCCCAGAAACGTCATTGTTACATAATTCAATCTTTGAATAAGACACTAATGAAAATGATTGAAGAGACAATCATGGTTCTAAGCCTGGCTGGATAATGCACACTCTCCCATTGACTAATCCTGTGCTAAATCTCTGCTGTCTATAATCTTTCAAGTACTAATGGAGTACTAGGTAACTTCTCTGTCAAATCCATCCAGGGAATAAGAGAGATCTGTACAGAAAACTTGAGATCATTTTAGATGCTCTGACTGACAAAACCAGGGCCTGTACATAGAAGTGTTACAAGGGATTTATCTGATGTTTCAGAAGAGGCATGGAGAAACATTTCCTCACACGGCTTGTACAGAATTAAGAAAGCTAGAGATTCCTGTGATGATACCTACTAGTCATTCAGACGTGCAACACACAATGCCCGAAGCCACTTACCATGTCAAAATTATCCTATCCATGAGGTAACTAACTGTGCATGCCAAAGACCTCAGGTACTAGCTACAAAGGTGGAGACAGATGCACATGTTGAAGTATCCAGGACATTTTGAAAATGCTGCAGTATTAAGAGGGGAGTCCTTTATTGCAAAGGGAGTAACTAAGGAAATGTTGTTGTAATACTACTTGGATAGTAAGAAAGACATGAATGTTTTAAATTATATAAATATGTTCTTCTGCAGTAATATAGGTAAAATTATAAAAACAACACGAGAAAGACTGAAGACTTCAGCCACAACTTCTTCTGTAAACTGTACATTTTTGTTACTCTCTAGTATCATTAGACAAGTCTATATTTCTTTTGCAGTGACTTCATATTGGATGCTACTTATTTAGAAACTGCTAAGACGAAAACCACCAGTTTTCATCCCTTGTACTCTAAAACATTCAGCTCTTAACAACAAGGTTTGTATTACCATTGCCAGGTTGAATACTACTTACAATCCTGTGCTACCTGTATTTGGTGTTTAATAACATAACCTAGAAATGTGACTGGATAACACATGCACACACTGAACTATCTCAAGTTATTACTAAGTTGCAATCCACGGACAAAATAAAACTAAACATCTTTTAGATTTAGGGAGTTCCCTACCTAGATGTATGCTGATTAATTAATGAAGTAATTCATTACTTCTCCGAGTCAAAAAAAAAAAAAAAGGCACTTAACTACAACTTCAAACATCTGTAAACAAAGTATTAAGAGGCTTAGGAAAGTGAAGTACTATTAGAAGTCTGCAAGCACAGCTAACATCATTAAGCCCGAATCCATCTTGACTTCTGATAGCTTTGGCAGTTCCATTGCAAAGGCAGTACTAACTAGGGAAAGAGGATACTGACTAGGGAAAGAGGAGAAGCGGGCAGTTTTGACTATTCCAGTTTTTAAGAACCATCTGACTGTAGTAGTCAATGGCAATCTTAAATTTTATTTAAATGCAGATATATTTTGATAAAAATACAAAAACTTCCCCCAAGTACTTTTCAAAGCCAGAGTCCTTTGCAAAGTCTAAAGAGCATTTAGTGTAGCTCTGGACCATCTTTTGTCTCTTTGGTCAAAGCCAACTAGTTCCAACTAGCCTTGCACACAGAGAAGCAAAACTCACACAGCAAGCACAACTGACCTCCAAGTACTGCTTTTGGCCTGATGCTTCATGGAATCTTCATGTGTCTGAGGGGAGTAAGACTGACTCAGTTTAGCAACTCCCTTTATCTTTATTTGGAAACAGAAATTCAATGCTGCTAGTACACCCAGTGTTAGTGAAGGATGGCTTTTATCAAGCAAACAAAAGGTCTGGAAAAATACCTTCGCCCATTGTTTCCTGCTGGGGAGTTATCATCCACTCCCTTCTTCTAGTTTTGTATTTTTTCAGGAAGAAAGAACACCAAGTTTTAATGGTGAGAATACAGCACAATTTTCCTAACTGGGAACACACAAGTGAACAAACATAATCAAGAATTAAGAAAAAAAAAAAGTCTCAATTTCATGAATACACATTCTTCGTCCAAATCCAAATAGATAACAGTAAGCAATTGCCTCACTGTTCAGCTAGAATGGTTCTTTGCTTATTCACTACATTTGCATTCTCTGCTGATCTTCTCCCTACAGATCCCTCAGATTTATTACTAGTAAATTTGCAAAACAAAGAAAAACCAACAACCTGCATTTCTATCACACTAATACAGTGCATTGTGGCAATGTACCAAAACTCCTGGAGCACTTACCACAGCCTTACCAAGATACACTGGCTGTAGGGTAAGACAACTCCATGAAAACTGTCAACTTTTCTCAATTTCAGAATTCCTTACTCTTTCTTTGCTTCCTTAGCTGAAATAGGAAAACTCACCAACATTTCAGTCTTGTGGCAATGATCTCAATCCAGATGAAATTCCAGATGACTTTCATAAAAGCAGTTCTGAAGTTTCCTTATTTGCATCCACACTGCAAAAACTGCTGACTGAACTGCAGTGTATGATTTGGAAAGTAAGTAATGTTTCTGGGAATGGGGAAAGAATGACAGAATCTCTTTTCTGTATTAAAGAATCATTTTGAGATCAAAACAAAAGGCTCCTTTTGCTCTAATCCATGACAGATGAAAATAGAGTCATATTGCCTTTAATTAGATGTAGAGCATACTTTACACAAACTGATGACAGAAGCATGGTCACATCTTCAGTCACTTCAGACCAACCATGGGGAAGACAGCCATTGCCCAATGTTGCCACAAATTACTTTCCATCTATGGAAAAAGACAAAAAAACCTTTTTCTTTCTTTCTCATCTCTCAAGAAAAGTCTCTAACACCTGGAGACCAAAGAATTCTCTTCTGAAGAGAGAAAAGATATAAAGGTCTTCTCCTACAGGCTTTTCTTTTGGGTGACAAGAATAACTATGGCAAACAATTGTTAACTTCCAGAACACACATTTTGTTTGCACTATATAGCTAGTAGCTTGAAAAAGCAATCAACACGTATGTAAACTCGATCTGTTGAAACAATCTTGAGGAAAAAGAGCATCAAGAAGCAAATTGGGGGTGTGAAGGCAGTAATGGTTTAATGGAAAGAGAAGAGGAGGACCTGGAAACTTCTTTAACACAGCTTCACAGATTGCAGTTGCTTTTGGCCCCTCCTTAGAGATTGTCCCTTGCCTAAACAGTCCATATGTTCCTGGAGATTCTCAGAATCAGCTTATACAAAGTTGTGCTAAGGAGGCTAGAGACACCCGCAGTCAAATCTGCTGGCTATTAAGCAGAGTTTGATAATGAAGCAGATGTTAGAATAGAGAAAGCAAGCTGGACTACAAACAGCCTTGCTGTTGACAGTGACATGCTGGAGAGATTTATGGGTTTTCTCCAGTAGGTCTTAAAACCAACAACAAACAAGCAAGCTATCAAGGCAAAGAAAATAACAAATAGCTTCAATAAATATGTGAAACCCTGGTTTAAATGAAGTCTGACACTCTTGAGTCCAGACTCGTTTTATCAATACAGTGTAGGTAGGCTGCTGTTAAAGAATTAGTATGGTAGGACAGGGTAAGGACAACAAAGTGCTTCTGGGAGAGGCATTACTGAGACAATCTGAGGAAAAATCCACAGCAGTCCAAAATATCTGAACTCATGCCTAACTTAATGAAAATATACACACACCTAACTAGACAACCTGAATCTGACATTTCACCCAGACCACACCCAAGATAATCTTCATACCGTTAAGAAATAAAAAGAAAGCTCAGTAACTACTGTCAAATGCAGGTTTTGTTTGGTAAATAAAATACAATTGCACGAGTTCCAAATCACAATTTACCTGTTAAAAAGAAATTACTTAAGTGGGACTAGGATACCCCCAGTACTGGTAAAAGGCCAGTAAAAGGCAACAGAAGGCTCCAAAGACTCAGGGTAAAAGAAAAAAGCACATTTTACAAGGGAGCAGACATAAGCATCTAACACAGTACTCTTCTTTCCAAGGAGGATTATAGCTTCAGGTAACTAAGAAGAGCACACTGTGGGTAAGTGGCTCTATTTTGACAAAAGCATCTGGGAGAGAAATCTGTGTAGAAATTAATTCTGAGTACATTTGGATTAGAATAGAATGAATTCTGCTCAGTGATTTCACTTTTCAGCTCAGTCTCTTGCAACTGCACTGTCTGAAGTCAGCAGCCTGTTCTCACAGGCAGTGTCTGCTGCTGGCAGTGAGAACACCCC
>VWZY01003599.1:124412-145499 GCA_013399075.1 Chloroceryle aenea | reverse complement strand
AAATTAAATAACTGGTGAAACTGACATGTGCATGGAAATTCTACATAAAGGAGTAAAAAAAAAATCATAATTAGTCTCTTAACAGCAACACATGCTGTCAGCAGTTGGTAACTAGAAGTTCAAATTTCTCCAACAGCATCATAGCTGCATTGATTGACAGTTTTAATGGAGTTTTCTGTTAAAGCAAAGACAAATTGACAGAAGTGGTACAGCAGAGAACAAGAGGAATGCCTATATATACAGTGTATCAGAAGGAACATTTCAGTGGAACACAGGTTTTGTATAATTTCAGCAGTGCACTGTGTTTTTATCCTTCAGTTTTAGATTGGAAAAGAAAGAAAAGCCAAGCAAAATCCCCCATTTTAACAGTTACTTTCTCCCACTCAGTAATGATCAGCCACAGATAGCGTACTCAGCTGTGCTGTGGTCCTCCTCTTGCTAAAGCAGTCTATTTTATCTTGGTTCTTAATTAAAAAAAAAAAAAACAAAAACAAAAAAAACAAAAACAGAAGCAAAATTAATCACAGGACAACTGGGAAAGCCTTGTTTTTTCTTTAAGTCACAATTACATGTTGCTTCCATGATAGTCAAATTTTCTTTCTTTCCCATGGGGATTCCCCAGTTCCTAGCATTAGAGCATTCAAAACTTTTTCTTCCACCTGGCTCTTATTTTCATGAAGGTTGCATAAATTTAATCCATTTTGAATCTGATTCAGGCAAATTTGTCTAAGCTTCAGAAGCCAACGGTGGCAGGTGAACAGAGAGAACATTTAAATTTAAGACACAGAACTTTGTTTACACAGAAAAACAGGCCAAAGGTGTGATTAATCATTGCTTACAATGGAAAAACTAATACCCACAAACACCTTCTACAGAAAAAAGAATTTTACTTTTATTTTCTAAGCTGTCTTTGAAAAGGTTGCTTGATAGAATGTCAAGTCATGGGACATTTTAGTTTGAAGTTTGGATGTTTCAGGACTAGACGTTTGAACTGTGTAAGAGAAAAAAACTTCACAGTCTCTCAAAGTCTTCCAAAATTTCAAGTGGTCCACACTAATTAACAGCAATGCAAATGTATGGCAAAAAAAATGACTGGAAAATAAACAGAAACGCAGAAAGAACAGGAAAGAGAAGGCAGAAGTCCATACTATGTATATATCTTACAGAAAAGAGATACAGAAGGCATAAAGAGAAGCACAAATTAGATTCTATATAGATTATTTTCCTAGGCTCAAACATCAGAATTATTCAGCAGTTCTCCTTATATAACCCGTGATATCTTGGCATTGCTCTAAAGACAGAGCAGTGTAGTACCCTTCTGTGCACTGTGTGATTTTGTCTGGGTTTGTGACTGGAAGCCATGACACCTGCTGAAAGATACATTTGAAAGAGACTTTCTGTTTTATTTTGAACTTCAGTTTAAAACATTTCCAGAAGCACTTATAAAGGCATTCACCTCCTTCAGCTCTTGGGAATTGTAAAAGAAATGTCAACTGAGACAGTGGTCATACCGCTCAGAACATTCAGATTTCTCATCTTTAATTTAATTCATTGGTACTTACCGGGAAAACTTTGCCTGGAGGGGGAAAAAATCTGTTATCTCTTCTTTTTTTTTAAAAAAATGCCTAATATATAAATATTACATTCCCAAGATAAAGCAAATAAAACCTTTCAAAGAAGTGTATTTGGAGTCAAAATTGAACACATGTTGTAATGGAAAACAGGCCTTTTAGGCACTAAAATATCTCTGCACCAAATATAAATTTACTTGAGTAGAGAAATCTTAAAAAAAAAAAAAAAGAAATTGTCAATTCTGTTCTCCTATTAAATGAATACTTGACATTGCATCTGACTTAACTACCTGATAATAAACAGCTTCTTACAACAGAAATCAGCTGTCTTCTGACAAACCAGAAAGTCTACATCTGCTGAAGAACTTACGTCACATTTGTCCATTTTTTCCTTTTTACTTATCTTTTTTAGATAACATTCTTTCCATGCTGAAAAATACAGCGTTTTTCCCTTCCCCACTACTCCTTTATTCACTACTTTTACCAGTTCCTCTTCACACTGCCTGGCTGACACCTCAAGTTTCCTCTAACTCCTCAAGGACTGAGGAATAACTTGGTGAAAAATCATCAGCTAGCAGTCTCAAAAAACACTCCTAATGAGATGTATGCTTATGACTGCTGCTTAGTTTCCCCTTTTCTGCTTTAATCACAAGTCCCTAAATGCTCCTTTGCATTATCTAGCAATTAGTTGTGCTAGTTCTAATCTGTACCAAGCCAGGTCCACATAAACCCTCCTCACATGATACAGTCTCAGGAGCAAGCTCTGGCTCACCAAGTCAATCTCTGTCTGCTTAACCACACTGGCAGCAGTTCCTTGCTTCCTACCATGAGTTCGGAGCATGCTCAAGGTGAAATCATTCTGAGCTCCCTTCCCATGTAAAATGTCATTTCCCTCTCCTCAGAGAATTATTACATTCATGGATGATATAAACAAAGGGTAACTCCAAAAAAGCTGTTAAAAACATGGCATGTGCTTCAAGGTATCCAAAAGTATTACTGCTCTCTTTTTAATCTCTTCTCATTGGTATGGGCACATACTACTCGTCAGCGTTAAGAGGAGACAAGGAGCTGTACAGATATCATATTATTACTACTCATGCAGGACTGTCTCCTTTTATTACCCTAAACCGGAGATTTATGACTGGTTACAAGGAAATTTGTGTACTCTGTATTTTGTGCCAAGGCATTCTGAAGAAGAAGGAAGATCCCTGATGAAGAAGATGCCAAAATGCAATTCTATTAAATAACTTGAATCAGAATGTAATTGTCTATTACACATTTAAAGACTGAAAGTAGGTTCACATTTGTAAACAAATCAGTCATTCAGGTTCTGTTTCAAAGACTGCTCCAGGCTTTCTGTTTATTAGAGACAAATGGCGAAGTGAGGAGTCCTGCATCACATTTTGTAATACTCAAAAGCAGAACTCCAGTGAGAAAAATCAATCTATGACTCAGCGCATGACAGTAGCACAAGTTTCTTGATGGTTTTATTTCCCTGCCAGCTTTTTTCATGGAAGGACAGAAGTTCCTCCAATGACCATAAAAACATAAATAAGACTTCAGATGGATATATTATTTAGTGCCATGAAGANTCTGAAGTAAATAATGCCAGGACTAGGGGAAATGGCCTGATGTTGCACCAGGGAAGGTTTCTATGAAATATTAGGAAAGAATAGTCAGGCACTGGGGCACTGGCTGCCAAGGGAGGTGGTGGAGTCACCATCTGAGGTATTAAAAAAGGTGTAGATGAGGCATTTCATGACATGCTCTAGTGGGATGGTGAGGTGTTTTTTTGTTTTGTTTTGTTTTTGTTACTGTGAGGTTGGTTTTTTTTTTTTGTTTTTCTTCTGGGTTGATGGTTAGATGTGCTGATCTTGCAGGTCTTCTCCAAGAGTCACAGTTTTGTAATTCTGTGAAGGACTTCCCTGCACAGACACAGAAAGCAGAGGTGGGTACAAAACTGAGAGTACCCAGAAGCTTCTTGGGGAAATTAGTTTAATACTGAGAATGCTTAGTAGCTTTCTTAAATCATAAAAGAAAGTCACTAGATATGACAGGGAAGCTAATCCTTGTGAATGGCACATGGCATATAACATGATCCAGTACTTGGTCAGGAGAATAAACTGCCACAAAGCCATAGCTGAAGGGGTATATCTAGACCAGCAAGAATGTTAATTCATCAGCCCCAGTCGCAGATCTCTTGGACACAGGGCAAGATCTTTTGTTTTGACACAAGACATGGAGAGAACCACACATCTATGAATGCTGGTGCAAGGTCTGCTGTGTCTGAGGACATGTCCTGCTGTACTGATGAACTGAAAGTATGCAAACCTGGACTGCAGACACTACAATTCCAATCTGATTAGTACAGTAAGGATATGCAGCATAATCCCATAATTTACAGCATGTACTACATTTGAGGTTATTTCATTGACTCACAACTAGAAAGTAAACAAGTCTAAACATACAATCAAAGCCTATATCTGCTAAAACCCCTACTTATTATATAATTATTTTGGAATATATTTATAGAAAAATATGGACTTACTCAAAGCTTTACACTACAATTAATTTATGGAGAGTAAAGACTATTTTAAATGTTTCACCTGCTGTAAATCTGAACCTTTTATCCAGACAACTCTGCAGTTCTCCTTTACTGACTGATGCTAATACAAAGTAGTTTTGCAGTTTTACTTCATGCTTAAAGCAAATAAACCCCCTAGTACTCTGTAATCTTATTTCAAGCAAAGCTAAAACTTGGTAAAATATACTGGAATATTGAAGTCCTATGGCACAAACTTGACAAAACTGACAGAAGCTGAACTGAAGGAGCTCTATTTCTACTAATGTGTATTCATTAATCATTTTATTTCCTAAAGCTTGTGTAGATGCATTTGGGATAAGTTGTGATGGTTCTGTAATTAAAACTACAACTTTGTTACACCCCAAACCATACCTCATTCCAACTTTTTATAGCAAAACATCAGACCTATGGAAGATGCCATATTAGTGAAGTTTATTTCAACTTAATGGAAGTTAAAGCTGCAAGTATCACTTTGATCGAGTAACTCTGCAAGACATTTTACTTCTTATGAAAATGCTGTTGGTCAAATACTGCTGTCTCTAGATGACTTTTATAATAACATCTTTTTGGACAACATGCAGTTTAAAGAACTACATCTAGGAACATGAATACACCTATCAAATTTATAGAGGCACTGTGTAATCCAGGATTCCAAATTATTCCGAATAAAACTCAAGACACCTGATTTCACAGTGGTTACCCTCTTGACAAAAACAGACAAAGAAATGGCTCTTCTGTATTATGACATATGGTAAAGAAATCTGCAAGAAGGTAAGACAACTCAGCACAGCACATTTCAGGTGGTACAAAGCAGAGTACAGGTAAACATGGAGACAATCTACCAGTAAGACTCAAATACCATGCTTATGCCAGTAAAAGTCATTTGACAATTCAGTAACGTTCAAGCTAGCTTACAAGCATCTGCACAACTTTTCTTAAGACTTTCTTGGGTTTATCCTCTCCAGGGTTAAAATTAGACAGGCTCAAATGAAACCTACAGGCAAAGTTTCATAGAAATTCTCTTCAGAAAATAGTCATTCTGAAAGAACTTATAGCAGACCATTAAGCACTGTACATTTGGAATAAAGATCAACTTGAAACTAAGTCCCTTTTCCTAGCACACCACAAATTCCTGCAGCTGTTTTTGGCTACAGTCAGGTAATACAAGTATTTTCTGCCCTGATTTCAATGTAGCTTGGTTTATAACACTGACTAAGGCCTAAGCAACTTTTTAATGCCCCATTTAGTTTTGGAACATTTAAAAGAATTCAAAGTACACTAACTTTTTCCTGTGTTTAGGCTTCCTATTTTGTGACTCCAATCATAATACAAATCATAGCAAACAAATACCTAACAAATGCTATGGGTTTATGACACACTCTTTTTTCACTGAAGAGGTTGAAGACTGAGTTACAGAGACTCTTGCCCCTTCTGTTTTTCTTTCCCTAGAGTTCTCTTCCATTACACATATTGTCAGACTTTTAGCAGAATTGTGGGGAATCTTCTAGCACATATACAGACTTTACCTGCTAGAATAGAGCATAGGTTGATCACGTTGATAATGCTCATCTGCATTCAAGGAAGAAGAAGAAATTGTGGTTGCCAAAGAAGTTGCTTCAAACAGAGATGGAGTGCTTGGCACTATGTCTGGCCGATGGCGTGAAGCTAGTACTGCGTACAAAAATAAAACAACATTTACAAGTTTTGTTAAGAAGAGAATCTTTATGCAAGTGTATGGAGTCACATAGTACTCTCAACGGCTTCTTGAATCTTCTTAATGTGTTTGTATTGATGAGACTGTAATATTCATGTGCCTATACCCATTGCATTACAGGGCAAATTTCATCTGCTACCCAATACATTCAGCAGAATACAGAACAACCTTAAAGTCAACAGTTAAACAATGGTATGAATATCTGATAAATTCTTATAAGTTACACTGTGAGCACTGGAACAGGCTGCCCAGAGAGATGGTGAAATCTCCATCTCTGGAGAGTTTCAAAAGTTACCTGGACTTGTTCCTGTGTGATTTACTCTAGGTGATCCTGCTTTGGCAGGAGGGTTGGGCGAGATGATTTTTAGAGGTCCGTTTCAATCCCTACCACTCTGTGATTCTGTGAAGTTCTGGGACTGGTCTCACACTGCCAGGTCCCAGTTTTCAGATGGGATTAGCTGGCTGTTACTCCTTTGAGCTGCAGATGAGCTGAAAGGGATAAAGTCTGTATCTCTTCCAAAAGACTCTGGGAACAATGAACTGAGGTTCAAACCACTTCATGTAACATGTTTGTTAATGAGTTGGTGAAAAGAATAGCACTGTCTCTGGCCTTGATCTTCTACCTGGTCTGGATAAATTTTTTAGGATCCCCTAAAATCCAAAAGATTAACATAATACTATAACCATGATTCTGACTGCCTCTTTCTCCTGAAGGTCCTTTCTGTCAAATATGATTAACAACTCTCTCCATGAGAAGAGCCTGACTCTGAGGTTTTGAAAGAGCAGTCAGAGTGGAAGCTCTCTAGTTACAGGGTTTCTAGAGTTTATACTAAATTAATTTCAAAACATTACTTATGCTGATGATATGAAAGACATTACCTTCTTCATCAAGGCTGGCGTAGCTTTGTCCTTCGGCAAGAATGCTGTGCTTTTCATCCTTCCACTCCTGGCTAACCGCACACACTATTTCTTGTGATGCTGCCTTTAAGGCTGTGATGGAATTGCACCGTTTCTTTGAAGGTGAAGACTTTAAAGCTACATTACCAAACAAATATAGGTGTTGAATGATGTCATCTCCCTGCTCATCATTAACAGCATATAGAAAAGCAGACCAGCTATAAAGCTAGAGTTTCTGAATACAGATGAAGAACACATTCAAATAACAATATTATATTAAAACTAAAGCCAAAATCATTATTATTTCATCTACAAGTGAAGTATTTCTGTCTTTTTCTGGGCTTTCTTACTGTTCCTAAGACAAAAAAAAAAATCAAGCCAGTTAACCACCTCTGACATCACTAAGGTACAAATCTCCTATGGTGTATCAGTCCACGTAATCAAGAGACAGAATGATACAGAAAAAAAAAACAACACACAAAAAGAAGACGGGAAAACTGAAAAGGCATTTGGGTTATTCTGAGAGGTTATGGTCATTTCCTGTATCTGCAAACCACTGCTACACAATGATGTATGTGCTACTGCAGAATTTCCACTTCAGTCACATGCCAGACATATTCTTTAGGTAAACACTTTCAAAATGTTGATGGCTTGCACATTCAGGTATGAGCATCCCCTTTATAATTCTCATCAGTTCTTGCCTACTTAAAATGGCACTTTGTGTGAAACCCTAGGACCTAACCATTGCCACTACTGCTGAACCACAACTCCCATTTGGAGCTCTTCTCCAGAAGGATGCCATACAGTTTTTCCGTTGCTAGCTGCTGACACCCATTAACTGACTGCAAGGTTACTTCAGATGCACTACAACAGTTCATATTGTGCTCTACTACAAAATAAAAATTAAAAGCATCTAGCATCTTGGCTAAAGACTGAAGATAATCAGATGCATAGCTCCAAGGTAGTGTTAAAAGGTAACATCAGTGCTGAGTTAGCCTCTGCCCAAGGCTGAACCAGCTTACTACGTCTTTATTCTCCATGGAGGCTTATTCTGTGCACAAGGGGAAAAAGCACACATGCATAGCAGGGCTTAACAGTTTGAACTGAAACATTTAATTCAAAGTTTAGAAAACAATCTTCCAGAAGGCAGGAACTCTCCTGATTCTTTATGTTATGGTAGAATGATAGTGCCTTTGAACCATTAATCTGTATAAAAGCAGATGAATAGTCTTATGTGCAGAGTAGATCAATAAGAGTGGGATATTAAGACAGGCTAATAGCCTGGAAAAATGAGACCAGTTAAGATTAGAGAGAAAATTAGGCACGATCTCCTTAATTATACATTGTAGCTCTGAAAGACAGAATGGGTTCTGTCTTCTGCTGACATAAATCTAGCTGACAGATTTAGAAAGAACTGAAAAAAGACTCACATGTTCAGGAAATCTATATAGCTCCATAAGATGTTTATTTTGTCCAACAGACAGAAATATCAACTTGTCTACCTACTCTCTATCAGTGCAGAGGAGTTCCTTTGAATATTGCCTCAGACAACAAAGCTCCCATCGGTTCTCTGGCACAATTATTCTAGAGTTTGAGACTCCTTCCTGCTTTCAGTTAAGTTGTGCTTCACACTTGTCACATTATGTTACATTCTTTTATTTTTATATTAATAGTTGTTGTTTTTTTTTCTGAAGGATTTAACATTTAATGTCTTAACATTGTTAGTCTGTGATAGTATTTGTATTCATTCTTTTTTCACTGAAACCTCATTTAGTTCTATCCTTCATATGTATTTTGTTCTACCTTTATCCACATAGACTTGTTTCCGTTCCAGATAACTAATGGCAATGTTAACACTGGTCAACAAACCATTCACAATACACCTTCTATGAGCTTGATACAATGCTATATGCTCAGTATTCCTTCTGCACTATTTGAGCCAAGTGTCCATTTTGCATTTTGACATTCAATGCCAAAACAAATACAGTTCCACAAGTAGGATTATCATCCTGTTAATTCAGATCCATTTTAGAATATAAGTTCCTTTATAAAGTACATAGCTCTAGACAGTCAATTTAGATATATTAAGAATTCTGCTTTACAAAAAGCCTCGACACTCATAAAACCCTGTCCATAGAGGCACCTCCACAGATTAAAAAAATAATTTGGCAGTAAAGCAGTTAGTATGGATGCATACTATTTAAACCAGCTGATCTGTATTTCTTATAATAAGGTTTTAAACCACTTGTCGTAATTGTTGAAAAAAGCCTCACTGCTCAGATAACCAGAACAGCTTTTCCCCATAGAGCAGCTTGGGCTGCAGTAAACCCACACAGCTGACCCAAACTGACCAGAGGGATATCCCAGACCACATGACGTCATGCCGAGTAATAAAAACTGGGATATACAGGATCAAGGGACAAACATTAATGGTTATGGCACTATGGCACTTGTCTTCCCAAGTAGCCATTACACATGACAGAGCCCTGCTCTCCTGGAGGTGGCTGAACAACTGCCTGCTAAAGGGTAGTGGAGTAATGGATTAATTCCTTACTTTGGTTTGCTTGCACATGCAACTTTTCCCTGTTAAGTGGTCCATCTCTGCTGAAGAGTCCTCCCGGTTTTACCCTTCCAGTTCTCTCCCCTATTCCATCAGAAGGGGTGGAAGGGGGAGTGAGTGATAATCTGCGTAGGGGTCAGATGCTCTCCAGGGTTAACCCATGACATACAAAAAGAACTCACCTACATAGAATCTCCAATGCCTTAAAGGGCTGTACAGTTTCAGGGTGTATTTTAATTTACAGAAATCAATTTATTTTATTTGAGAGAAGTGACAATCAATAGTTAAATTGTTGCTTTAAGACTCAAAGTAAGCCTTTGGACAACTCTCAGTAGCAATGTCTCTTAGTAGTGATGGTGGGTTCTCTTGGCTTCTTTTCTTTCCTTTGTATATTGGGTTTCTGTGGCAAGGTTTTGGTAGTGGGGGGGGCTTACAGAAAAAAAATGCAGTACAACAGGGAGAGAGGAGTGAGAGTATGTGAGAGAAAGCATCTCTGCAGACACCCAGGTCAGCGAAGAATGAAGGGTAGGAGGTGTTGCAGATGCTGGAGCAGAGATTCCCCTGCAGCCTGTACAAAGACCATGGTGAGGCAGGCTGTTTGCCAGCAGTCCATGGAGGTTAACAGTGGAACAGATACCTAACTGCAGCTGATGCAAGACACAAGGCCAGAGCAGGTGGATGTGCCCTGAAGGAAGCTGAAGGAACCCCATGGAGAGCCTGCCTTAGAGCAGGCTCCGGTCAGGAGCTGTCAACACGTAGACAGAGGAGCCTACGTTTGAGCAGGTTTGCTGGCAGGATTTATAATTGCCTGGAGAACCCACAGTGGAATAGTCTGTTCCTGAAGGACTAGCCTGTGGAAAGGATGCACATTGGAGAAGTTCTTGGAGGGTTGTCTCCCATGGGAGGAATCCCACGCACAGGGCAAGAGTGCGAGGAGGAACAAGTCGCAGAGACAATGTGAGATAAACTGACCAACACTCCCTGTTCTCCTGTGCTGCTGTGGGGAAGAAGGCAGTTTGGGAGTGAAACTGAGCATGGAGAGAAGAGTTGGGGGAAAGTGTTTTAAGATTGGGATTATTGTCACTACCCTACTCTGACTTGATGGGTAATAAATTCATTTCCGTGACTTAAGTCTGCTTTGCCTGACATTGGTAATTAGTGAGTGATCTCTCCCTGTCCTTATCTTGACCCACTAGATTTCTGTTATACTTTTCCCCTGTCCAGTTGAGGAGGGGGATTTGCTGGGCACCTGGCATCTAGCCAGGGTCAAGCCAACTACAACCTGTAAACAGCTAATAAATTATCTTACCCTTGAGAATGAATTAGAAGGAAGGAGAAATGGAGGGTAAAACTAGAAACAGGTGATAGACAAAAAAATTTATATCAAACTTCTGTTTTTTTCAGTGCTAAAGCACAGAAGAAATCTGTATCAAAGAATGCCTATCTATTCAAACATGCTGGAAGTAGAAAGAGAGAAACATAGAAACGTCTGGGTCGGAAGGGACCTCTAGACATCACCTAGTCCAAGCTCCTGCTGGGAGCAGGGACACCCTCAACCAGAGCAGGTTGCTCAGAGCTCTGTCAAGCCCCACCTTGAATGTCTCCAGGGATGGGGCCTCAACCACCTCCCTGGGCAACCTGTTCCAGTGCTCCACCANGCCCCCCAGCCTGTATTGATAGTGGGGATTGTTCTGGCCCAGGGGCAGGACCCTGCACTTGCTCTAGTTGAACCTCATGAGGTTCACCTGGGTCCACCTCTCCAGCTTGTCCAGGTCCCTCTGGATGACATCCCCTCCCTCTGCTGTATCCACAGCACCACTCAGCTTGGTGTCATCCACAAACTTACTGATGGTGCACTCGATCCCACTGTCTATGTCACTGATAAAAATGTTAAACACGACAGGCCCCAGTATGGACACCTGAGGGACACCACTTGTCACTGCTCTCCATCTGAACTTTGAGCCGTTGACCTCTACCAAGTAATACGTAAACAACCTTTACTTTGAAAATTAAATAAATTAAAATCAGTGGGAGTATTATCCTGAATAAGAGATGCAGGACTAGACATATTATTATACAAATATTATTTAAATTTGTATCAATATTAATATAAGGGAATATACTTTACCTTCAGATGTCCCTGATGTGACAAAAATAAAATAGAAAATAATTCTCTGTAAT
Source organism: Chloroceryle aenea (assembly GCA_013399075.1). NCBI lineage: Eukaryota > Metazoa > Chordata > Aves > Coraciiformes > Cerylidae > Chloroceryle > Chloroceryle aenea. The sequence goes on along the minus strand of VWZY01003599.1, from coordinate 133,992 downwards.
TTTACTATTAAGAGAACAATCCCATTAGCTCCAGTGAAGAAACTAAGTTTCTGGCAATGGAAGTGCTACATGATGTTGAAGAAAGGATTATTTTATTGCCAAGACCAGAGCATTAGAAAATAATGATTATAAAAATATCTAAAAGAGTAGAAGTCACAACATTCTTACCTTGAACTTTCTTGAAAACTCTTGTACTCATAAACTTTAAAAATCTGTCAGCATAAAAACTTGGTCGGTGAACTGAAACAGTATCCTGCAAGATTGAAAAAAGTCTCTGTCACTTTTTCCATAAGTAAATTCTAAGTAAATAGTCAAGAATACTTCAAGCTGAACACCTCAGGTAATTTTTATCACACATTACAGGCATATTCAAAACAAATGAATCCTAACAAGTTTTCCTTTTAAAAGTCTAATTATTCCAAGATCTTTTCTTTAGGTATTTCATTTATGAAATTATGAGTTATACAGCCATATTCTGCAAAATTTTCCTAACATTTGAAATGCTCTATCTCACGTTATGTACATTTTTCAGTTACAGATTCATCAATGTTCTGGTAAGTCTTCATTATCTTGTGTAAGTTATAAGGAAAACCTGATCATTTTAGTTGGTTTTTGAAAGATCAACAAATAAGATCAGAGCATGTATTGTGAAGTGGTCCCAAAAGATTTCAGCANAGTTTCCTTTTCTAATTGCTCAGTCTCTCTCCCTTATTGCCTTTCTCTTCCCGTTTGGGGAGGGAGGGGGGTTAACAGAGAGTGTCTGTTATTGGTCCAAGGGGCCGCCCTGACCCTAAACCGTGACAACTGCTAATAAATATAATGAAAGTATCTCTTTCCTGGTCAACATAACTCAAATTTCCACTTGCTGTAATATCAGAAGTAAAAAAAATAATAAAATCTACTTACCCCATCATAAACAAGAGCTTTCCAAGAATGTTCCAGCTTCTTCATTAACCTAAGCATATGAAAACAAACTCAGAACTGCTTTATAAAATTTCTACATTTGTAGGTAATGTCAGGATAGCTTATTTGAAAAAACCTTAAAATTCAACTTACCTGTAAGACTGGAGAATATCAATAATACCCATAAATAGAAGCAGCTTTTCTCCTTTATGGCTTTTAGCTGGAATACCTCCCATTCTGAGAGAAATAACAATAAATGTAGTTAGATTATCTTTTAAGTATCTCTGATCATCAGTTCACAAGTGAACTGTACCAATCTGTAAAGTCAGTCAAATGTGGGCCACTTAACAGATAACCGATTTCAAATTCAATCCAGTATAAGCAACAATTATTGCTGCTGGGTATCCATTCTCCACAGAAAGACTCAGCTGCTGCAGTAAGCTTTCAGCAGTGGTACTCCACTGCTCAGGATTTGCGCAGCACTACGTTAGCTCAAGTGATGTGGGAGCCAAGCTTCGATTTCCATACATAAGAACCACAAGGACTTTGTAGGGTGACTTGTATTGTCAGCTTTGGGTTTTTGTTAAAAAACCCAAAACCAAAACAAAACCCCAAACCAAACACCACCAACACCAACACCAATGCAACACCTCTGCCACTATACTAGAGGATTTACCATCTTCTGTGGGTGAGTAATGCTGTCAAAACAGAGTGAAATTCATCTCTGTCTAATTTGTATTCTAGAGCTCTGAATACCTGGAAACTCTATAAATGCTAAATATCACCATTCTCCCCTTTGTTTGCTGTATGTTTAAGCACATGCTTCTATATCATTAGTTGTATTTACATAGATAGCTGTGTTGAGAACCAGGAGAAGAGTAACTCCTGAATTTGAAGTTAAACCCTCATTATGAATGAAGGTCTGATTACATAGAATGAGAATGGTGAACAAAACACTGTTATTAACAGCAAGGGTATTTCAAAAGAAACAACAGAATAGCTATTATATATATATACTTAAATTTCTATTGCAGTTTTAGCTGGACAGAAAAATAGAGGAAAGAAGTCCATGCTCTGAGGAGACACTGTACATGGGTATGTCTGCACTTCAGTGGCTGATACATTTCTGTGTAATGAATATACTAATTAGAGATGAAAATAACCACTGTAGGAATATCCATTTCAATGTTAAGAGATAGTTTTTGCTCATGGTTTATCAGTCTACTTTCAGTTAAAATAAGATTACACCCAGGACTCTTGTAATAGCTGTCTCATAACATGTATTTTCTAAATGAAAGTACTCGTGTATACCTAAGTTACTCTGAACTAAACAAATTTGCTATCATGTATTTAAAGATGAATCATATACTAATCAACATTTTAATTCCCTGCTCTGTAGCAAATCTTGATGGTCCAGCTTTTGAAAAGCACGGATGAGAGAAACTATGTAATTTTTATTAGTAAACTTCAGAGCAGGTTGTGGCACTTACGTGTTTGCCGTCTCTGCAGTGATGGAGTCCCCTGATTTCCCAGGGCCCTGTATAGACTCCATGGCTGTGGAATAGAGAACTTTCTGTCCCCCGGGACGTTTTGCATCCAATGCGCTCTGGGAACTCTCTCCCACTTTCTCCTTCATGTTGCTGTTCAGTATGTGGATTCCCAGTAGCAGACTGTAATCCATAATCTTAAAACTTTCTAGAACCTATCAACAAAGAAGAAATGGCCACAGTGAAATAAAAGAAGATTACGTAGTCCTTTCATTCATATAGCTATGGATTACATGGCAGCATTTTGAACACCTAAGTAAAAGCAGGCCTTCAAAGCACAAGTTTCTCTTATTAGGAAAGTGTGTGAAATGAAAAAAAAAATCTTTTACTACCCCATATAAGCTGAAGTGCTAGTTATCTAATTAGCTGAATGAAGGAAAGAAAGCTGAAGTGTAACGTGATATTAATTTGTAGTCAAGGAAGATATGTCCAGTCAGCATCTTTTTATTTATAGCAAAAAATAAATTAATAGTTCTACCATAAACTTAGAACAACAAACATTTTTAAAGTCACTTCCAATGCCTGTTCCAGACTTTACTGTGTATTTTTTGCCTAGAATACTTTTTACCTCCCTTCCACCTCCTGTTTATAACTGAGAAAGTATTCTTGGAGAACTTTCAAATGTCAAAAAAAGCATTTGGTACCATTAACAGCTGATGAGATTTTGGTACAAAAAAATCACATACCTCTCTTTATTAGGCTAAATAGGGCCTAATTAAATTGCAAAGGCAGTTTTCTTTCTGAAGTATGACTTAACCAACCAGCATGCCCTTCCAGATTTACCAACCATTTTTGCCTCTGTCAGTAAGCAATTTCCCTTTCTTCTTTCATGCACATAGACCATCCTAAGTTTCTAGTCAGTTACATCATTATGAAGTCTGGCATACTGCCATTAAAAGGAAATAACTGTTCAAGTGAATATGCAAAGCTGTGATCACATCTAGTAATATAACCAAACTGCTAACAGACAGCAACTGTGTTAAATATCTTATATAACGGCAAAGCCAAGTGTGTAGGGAGAAAAGCCAGTACCAATAAGGAAGGATATGCTGTGCCACCTCACCTCATGCAGCTCAGCAATGAATCATGATACGCTTTGGTACACAAAGTAATGGTGTAATTTTTGGCACAGAATCAAGAAACAACAGTACATCTTTTTTTACGTGAACAAGAACAAAATGTGATTTTGCAGAGATGGCAAATAATGAGTAGTAATTCCAGGTATGTCATTTTGATGAAGACTATCAAACTATAAATATTCTTATACAGGACACTGAGATGGCTTGAGATATGTTGGCAACCATCAGGAAAGGTCTAGTGGTCTAAGAAACTGTATGAGGAGGAAAAGGGAGTTTACTACTTAACACATCCCCAGAGATAATTTTAACTCCAATGTTTAAGTATATAGGCAAACTGGTAGGAAAGCTCTGTTCCACTCCATTTGTACTTCTTACACATCTATTATATTAAACAGAAGTTAAATGTGCAATACATCTGAATCATTTTCAATCTCTGGAATTTATCGTACATGAGGTACATGATGTCTTGATTTTAACACTGTTGTAAGCATTTAAAGTGAAGAAACAAAGCAAAGCACAATGTAATCTTAGTGTAGAAAGGCACAGCTTCATTTGGATTTCCAGACACAAGGAGGACTTTAGAAGACACAGTACGTTCGATCTTACTCAGGAGTAATCCTGCACAGAGGTGGATTAGTTCAAAGGGACGAATGAAAAGGAGGCTAATGTATGGCCTTCAGTACTCCACATCATCCTCTGATGACAGAGCTCACACAGGTTATCAGGACACGACAAAAAAACATATTCTAAATTACTATACGATGAAGTAATGAAATTTTACTGCACATTCTGTGGGAACGTTGGTGGCCAATAACTTACTGTTTCACAATAATGAATTGCAAAAATAGAATGGCTGACGTGTACAAACGCACAGACTTGCTACCAAATAAATTCCAGAGTTTTCTTTACTGTTTAAGAAAAATAAGTAACAGTGGATATTTGCCAACAAATATTGAAAGTAGATTCTGGATAGGCTGGAAAAAAATAAAATTCATCCACTATAAAAATACTAGTGCAGTTAGCAACACTGTTTATGCAAAACCAGATTACAGCAGCTAGTCAGGTTTGGAATAAGCATTGCCACTTTGAATCTACAGTTACAAAATGTAACTGCTGACAGCTCTATTGTCAACCTACTCTTACTGCCTTTTGAATTAGATTACATTAGACACATTATGATTTAGCTACATAACCTACCTTTAGGACTGGAGGTAGCCTCATGGAAGGCTGTGGTATAATGTCCTGCTTCTTCTTCCACCAGGACCTCTTACATGATAAAATTAATCTTAATAAACTGCATGAATTCACCACTGTCACTTAAACGCATACTATTTGTACTATACAATAGACTACAAATATCTTATGACTATTTATGACTTTGTATTATTTGAAAAACATCATAAAAACAAATTGCTATTTTGTTATTCCAGTTCATTATGAAATTGAAGCACATGCACATCTGATGGACAACCTGCAGTGCATATTCCTACAAACAGCACATAGCGTATGAACTCTAGCCTCGTGCCCTGGACACCCTACTTACAGTCCTACTCAGAGGCAGGATTGTCCAGTCTACAAACATGCCTTCAGGCTATCAGAATATGATCTGCCCTTCTGTCTCCCTACAGGTTTGATACACAGTTCTGATTACCTCCCCTTAGAAATTTGATAACCAAATGAGCCACTGCTCATGCAAATACACAACTTTTGACCAGATCTAAGCGTGTTTTACTCCCCTGTTTGTTTCTTAGGAAAATTCTGATAAGAAATAATTAACTAGAATAACAAGAAAGAATCCCGGGCATTAGCATTTGAACAAAACTTAGTTCATGTCAAGCTCATGACTATATTAAGTCTATTCATGACTATATTAAGTCTATTCATGACTATATTAAGTCTATTCATGACTATATTAAGACAGAGATTCTACTGCAGTCAGGGGATTTCCAGATAAATATATCTGAAGGGTTCTCAAATATGCATCATCATTAATATTTAAAATAGAAAATTATTATTTTTAAATATGTAAATGACATTTTGCACATGCAGTTGTACATATTGATCTGTTTTGCCATGGAAAAGGTAAAGAATGCAGCACATCAAGCCATTTCTGAACATGCAGCATTCTACAAGAACAGAAAAAAGCATAATAAGCCTTTTCCTGGGTCAAGGGTTGCTTGGAAGTAGCTTTGATTTTAGATGGAAATGTTTTTGAGAAGCAGCACCAAGTTTGTGCTATAAGGATACCAAAATGAGATCTTTATCTAATGAGAAAACACTCAAATGAATCAAAGTATTAAAGTATTATTCACAGCAAAATGAGAAAGCCCTGTAGGATACCTGATGTTACCCCCATGAGATGACTAGAAATTGACATTCACTCCCAGAAACACTTTTGTTGTGTAGTTAGAAAAATTCAGCCTTTACTCATGTAACCACTCTGAAATGTATCTTGACAGCAAGACATCATTGGGAGATTTCATCAAGAATATTCTTATTTGTTAGAATACAGCATGATTAAGTGTTGTATTTCACAATGACAAGTAAATGTTCAGTTCATTAACTTGACATTAAATTGCTCATCTTATCTGTATTTATATATGTGCTATTTCATCAGCTACTTCATCACCAGTGACTGTTTGCAAGGCTGCCTTTAGCTGCTCTGACAAATTCCAGATGGCAAGTATCACTCATACCCTTCTAGCCTTAAACAGTATTTTGCTTTCATATAAATAAAAAAAAATAATCAAACAGTAAAAATGCATCACAAAATCCCTAAATCAGATTTTCTTTTCTCTGAGCTATCACATGTTAAAAATCATTCTGTGAATCATCTTAGACATGGTTACACTCAACCATCTCAGCCAGTGACTAATACAGCAAAGGAAGTTATTTCTTCCATGGGATTTCATTTTTTATTTTAGATGAAGCCAGCCCAAGCTGTGTCCTACCTGACAGAGATTCCTACATCCACGTTGCTAACCACACAAAACAACTCAAGTCAGCAGGTCATTTTCATAAAAGAATCAAGAAAAATGCTGCTCAAAAAATTGTAATCTCACAAGTTTATGAAATGCAAAACCTATAAGGATAAACATGCAAGTATGCATTTCCTCTCCTACAAGCATTTTGGAAAAAAATATATAGAAACTAACATAACAGAAAAAAACTATTTTTATACTGAATCAAATCTCCAACATAAGGAGATATAGAGAAACAACACAAGATAAATTACAAAAGACTGTCTTGTAAAACAAGCATTTCTTAGAAACAAGTGCACAAATGTCAAATGTGTAGTGAAACAATCCATCCCAGGAAAATAAATCACCACCCTACCAAAATGCCTATAGAGTCGCTTGACATTTCAACAGAATTACTGGAAAATGTTGTTAACTAATACTCCTAAGAATTACAATCTCATTTCTGATTTTCAAAGTAGAAGAGAAAATTGAAATTTCAATTGGTAGCCCATAAGTGATAATAAATATAAATACAAGAAACCTGCAGTATTATTCCATGTGCATTTTCCTCAAACTACCATTACTGACAAAGAAGCCCTTCGTCTAAGATTAGGACATTCTCCACCTCCATGCCATGCCATCTATTATTTCTGCCCTATGCTGTAGTTCAATAGTCATTCAAGATGTGCCAACACTACTGTTTGAAAGGACATGCTGTATAATGAGTCACTGAAATTATTTGGGTTAAAGAACAATTTGTGTAGACCTGTCAAGGTAGAGAAACGAAAAGAAAACCAACACCCTGCCCCCAACTAGTATGGGTTTTGAAAAATTCAGTCAATAAATATGATCATACAAGGTCTCTGACACAGCTGCTTCAGTCCAAAACAGTTACACATTCAGGCCATAAACTTGAGACTTAAGCAGCAACTGGTTAAAACAGCAGTGATGAAAATAATACTCTGACCTGAAACTTATGAGATATGACCCTCCTTCCCTTCAGCTTTGCAATTCCTTGTTTTTACGGGCTTCTTTTTTAGTCAGGCCATTAATGCCACTTTTAAAATGGGATTTCCTTAGAAAAGCATATAGTGTTCTTTTCTAATATAATAAAGCAAAAATGCAGACTCTAAAACCATTCCATTCCACTAGTAGAAACACCTTGAAAATATCCTGTTGTTAAAAAAAACGCATGACCACAACTGGATAATTACCATTGCTTCCATGATAGGTATTTTGTAATACAAGTATCAATATATTAATTGTTCCTTTGTTAACTTACAAATGAAAAATGGATAAACACATACTTTTTTTTAGAATAAACCTCAATTTCCATTTAAAATTATCAGAAAGGAAAACCTATAATACAAAAAAACCCCAAACCAACGAGAGTTATGTTGTTTGTTTTCTAGTTCCACTTAAAAGTCTTAGCATCTGTGCATTTTGTTCTTCATGTCTTGGAACGTTTTAAGCAACAAGGAAGGGAAAATCCAGCAAAACATGACTTGAACTCTTACTTTGACCAGCAGCAAAAAATAGTGTTCACAAATGTTAAGCTTTCACATGGTGTGTAGATACTACATAAATAACCCTGACAACACTCCTATAGGGCATGTAATCATTCTAACTTTCTAATGCAAAAATACACTATAAATATTAAGTGTTCTGCCCCAGAGGAAACAACACAGAGTCAACCTTCATCTGTAAGTAACAGATTTGGTTTCCTCATGTGCAGTAAAACATGCCTTATGGAAAGAAGTGAAGAAGGAAACAGTAAAGACGATTTGAATCTCACTTCTTGGCAACAGTATTTATGGAAAGAAGAGTACACTTATTTTTCCACCTTCCAGAATTTGGAAGAGATGTTCCCAGAAAGAAATCATAAAGCATTCACACTTTGCCTACTTGTAAGCCACTAGCACTTCAACTGATACCTCAAAAAATACTCATCCTATTGAGACAGAAAATATAATTACTGACTGAAAGACAAAATTCCCTAGTTTTACAGTGAGCTGCCCTGCCTATTCGTGTAAAACATAATTTGTTATTGTAGATTTAAAAGTGACAGGTGTCACAGGATCCCTAATGTCACAAAGTTAAATTGAGAAGAACTAGTTTTGAGATTGTAGGCCAGCTCTTAAGTGTACTTCGTTAAGAAAAAAGCCATTCTTAACTAATGAGTGAAGTGCTCTTATAATCTCGGTCTCACTTTCCCTCTATGTTTTTTTAATAGGTGGGGAATAAATGTTAACCAGATTTTACTATATCATTGTCTTTACAATTTCACTGGGGAATTTTATCCCAAATTTCAGGATAAATAAATAAGGAGGAAGAAATGCTTGGAACTGACTAGTGACTGACAAAAAGAGGTTATCTGAGTGCATACAAGTGAATATCTTACTAAGCACACATTAACAGCAAAGAGCAAGAGAACCAATACGTGGAGAAGTTTTTCCCATTTGCCCACTTAATAGAGCTCACTGCATTATGTAAATGCATCCTTTTAGCGAATTTCAATGTTCTTTTTTTCTTAGGTTTAACAGTAGTTTAGATCGAAAGGGAAAAATATAACCAGGCTATTTTTAATAGAATATCCAAAATTCATGCATATGACTAGTTGACATTCAAGAACACGCTGTATCTATATGAGTGTGTGAAGCAAATATTTACAAACACAGAATCCTTTAACTCTCCTGAAATTATGTTTTCTGTTTAAATTTACATTAATATGCTTTGTCAGGTAACTAGATGAGAAACAGACTGTTGAATAATATCTCTATAAACATGACACTCATATTTTGAAAGGGACTTGTTTTTTTTCCTCTTAATAAACATCTACCAGTTCTTCTGTATTTCAAGGGATTACAGGTAAGATATTATGAGTGTTTTCATAATCAAACCACTAGACCATATTCTGATGAGATGTGCTGGTACACCTTTTCTACAGTAATTTCTGACATGTATCTCTATAAAATCTATCTTAATTTTTACAACAGGATGATCAAAAAACAAACATTGTTACTTCTGTATTTGGACTGTGAATTATACTAGAGAACAAATGTCATAGAATCATAGAATGCTTTGGTTTGGA
>VWZY01003599.1:79565-112444 GCA_013399075.1 Chloroceryle aenea | reverse complement strand
CATGGGCTGCCAGCTTTTCCAGGAGTATACTATGGGAGACAGTATCAAAGGCTTTGCTGAAGTCCAGATAGACCACATCCACAGCCTTCCCCTCATCTACCAGGTGGGTCACCTGATCATAAAAGGAGATCAGGTTGGACAAACAGGATCTGCCTCTCCTAAAGCCGTGCTGGCTGGGTCGGATCCCTTGTCCATCCTTTCATGCTACCCATCCAAAATCAGAAATACAGGAAAAGTAAGAGTGGATCACTGTGCCTGGCAATGTGCACGTGATTCTACCAACTAAAGACTGCTTTCACAACAGCAGCAAATGCATTACTTTTTTCCTCATGTAAACAGTTGAATACTGAAAAGGAGTAAGAATTCAAACTATAAAATACGAAGAAGAAAGGAGTTACTCTAAAATGTCTTTTTTTTTTCCTTCACCCATGTTTCTCAAGGACAGATGGGAACATCTGCAGAAAAGCACTTGATGAAATGAATAAATAATGCAAATAACACAAGAGCACTTTATTAGAATAATGATAGAAACATTAGCAATAATAGAAGTCACACAAGTACTGATTATAACTTCCCTAGGAATAATGATCTCAATGAGCAGTAATACTCAAGTTAATCTTGTCAATTAACAAGGCAGGTTTTTATAGGAATTATTTCAACGATGAAGAATTACATTTTTTTTGTAAAACACTACAAATATTCTCTTGTTATCAACCACTCCATGCACAAAATTTACTACCTATTTGGGCACCATTGAAGCTTCCCCTTCTGTCACTATGAAACTTGTATACATTATAATATTTTGTTACTCAAAGGAAAACTGCAAGCTCTTACCAAGTAATCATCTGGCTTGATACCAAAAAGTTCTCTGAAATAGCGGAAGGCAAGAGGCGCGTATGTCTTAAATCTGAAGTCAGGGTAATGATGAGCAGGGGTGAGATTGCTCCCTTCACTGAAAACAAAAACAAAAATTAACCAAACCAAATTATTACTGAACAATGTTTAGCAACTTCCTACTTGCAGCCAGTTTTACCATAAAGCTTCTTTACTCAACCATTCGCCTTCTGAGACAAGCATTATAAATGCAGATAAACCTCCCTATGGCCATTAATTAGTATAACAGAAATGTCTGTTGGTGAATACTGACAGCAAGTTCCTTTCTTCTGTCTTAAAGGAAATTACTATTTTCAACACCAATATCCATTTGCGTAAAGAATGGGTTTTAACTAATGCTACAATTTCTGATACCCCTCTTCCAAGGTAAGCCAGTCTAATGGCTTACTGACACAGGTCTGGTCACCCCCACCTCATTCAAGCTCTTGCAGAATGTTTGAAGTCAGTGCAGCAATAAAAACTTCACATTAGTTTTGTGGCCTGTATTGGTTTGCAAGGAAGTGAGATGAACAGCACAACACAAAGGACAGAACTGTGCCAGAGCAGTGAGAAGGAAGCAGAACTAAGTATATTTTCTGGTGCCAGCAAACACTGATTGGCTCAGTTTTGTTTAAGAAACAGCATGCTCAGTATTAGTCCCTTCTGTAGGCTAACAGCAGTTATGGTGGTATCTCTTGCTTGCTTGCTTGCTAGTACAGTCCAGAATTGGGAATCCACTCTGGTTTTGCTGATTTTAAAGTGGTTTTCTGTTTGTCTGACGGTGATGTCATGTATTTTACCTCACCTCAATCTGAACAAGCACTAGCTTATGTGCTCTGTTGGTTAAACAGGAACACAGGGTTCAAATCTTTTGGGGAATTATGGAAAATGGTATGCAGTTATATGCAAGATGCAGATTCATACTAGAAGGGGCACAGAGAAAGACTACTAGAGTGACCAGGCTGGAAGACAGTCTCTCTTATAGAAAAAAAAAAATTTAAAAAAAAATTGTAGCATCCTTAGCTATCCTCATCTCCATCTCACTGTATTTTTAGGCTGCAGTTGTGTAAAACTTGCAATGAATACTAAACAACTTAAGCTTAAGGAAGCAGTCAGCAGCAAAATGCTGCCAGAAATAATAAATGAATTTTTAAAAAGATAATAAGCCTGTCTGTGGATGCATTTATGATTGAATCTAGGCTTTCAGGTGCAAAAGTAAAGTTCTACACTATGATTTTAACACATACAAGAACAGCTTTAAGACAAAGTTTGGTCAGTTTCTGAATGGTTTGATAAACAGTTGAATACAAATTCTAAGAGTTGCCACAGTGGATGAACTTAGCTCTTCTAACACTTCTTTACTCATTTACCCTAACTATATTATTCAGAAATGCATCATGTACCTCACTGTTTGCCAGTAAGAATATGCAAAGTATATTAAAAAAAAAAGTTTTAAAAAGCTAAGGATTCACAGAGATATGACAAGGAGAAAACTCTAAGCAACATTCCTGCAAAGACTACATGAAATATCATGAAAATATTTAAAATATTTGATCCTATACAACTAATGCCTGTTATATGAACATCACCTTCCTTTAACAACAATTTGATGACAGAATTCTACCAACCCACCTAGTGGCCCCTGCATGCATACCATCATAGGCCGACAGAACTGAACTTCTGCTAATTAAATAGCATGAGCTCATGAGCAAGCTTTCTCATGCTACAGAAATACACATTTCTGTTTAAACAGCATGAGCTCATGAGCAAGCTTTCTCATGCTACAGAAATGCACATTTCTGTAGGCAAAAGGAGGGAAAAAACAACCTGATTTCTGTCCAGAAATCACAAATAAAAACATGGTTGTGGATGATAAAGGGCATATACAAAGACATTAGAATACTGCTGCTTCCTGAAGTGCTAAAACATAGAGTTAACAGCTAGCGAACACTTCCTAGTTCCAATGAACTTGTCTGATCACTTTATAGGCTACTGTACCACAGCTCCAAGGCATTAAAATCAAATCCATCTATTGTTCCATCAGATAGTAAAAAAATGGAAATCAGTAGGATACTAGGCTGAAGAGGGTAGTTTTTCTTTACAGCTAACATTAGCTAATGCTGGATGCATCTCATTGAATTTCTGTGCAATATGAGGATGACACGGGGTTAACTCCGGGAACCTGGGGGCATACTTGTAAATGCATTTAATTGCTACAAGATGCAAACAAGAACAGAACAGAGCATTCTCTGCTGAAGTATCACATCACTGTCAGGGAACATTAATCATACAAACTTTCTAAATAAATTCCTACCTTGCAGTACATAAATATCTATAAAAATCTACTTCCTGCAACCATAACTCAAAAGCTTCTTCTGTGAAAGCATGACAATAAACAGATTAAATGTCCTCACTATACCAGAACGTGTACTATTGCTGGAACTTCACCAGGCCGAAATGAAGATAGGAGGTTTGCTACAATAATATCTTGGGCTTAAGCCAGTTCATTAAGTGCATATAGGTCTGCAGGTGGACAGTAATGCACAGTAACTGGAGATATATTTCAGAATAATTGCAAAACAGACAAATTATTCTGAAACAACAGAGGGCAATTCCATGTACTTAAAGCACATAAAATTCCTTATTCTTTATAAAATCATCTTAAAATATCCCTTTTATTAAAGGTTTGCAGAGATATTTAGCAAATTCCACCATTTCTGTTAAACATACTAATTAGTTTCAGCTTCACTGCCCAATAGAATAATTCATATATTACCAGCAGTGATCTCTTCTGTGATACAAGAAGCAATCTTGACACAACTGTAAGTTTTCTTGGCTAACCCTCTGGAAGAAAATTTGTAAGGTTTTCTTGTTCCTACTTTTAAAAGAAAAAGCACTCAGTTCCAGTGATTTCCCACAGTATTGGATTCAGATTCCTTCCTGAGTACGCCCTTGCTGTTACATGAACAGGACAGTTTCCACTGTACTGAATGCTTGATGTAATACATCTCTACCTTATTTAGACATGTATTTATTCACCTTCCACTCTATTAGCTTGAGAAAATGTGTTTTGTGGTTTCTCTTCACATTTTATTGGTGCCTTTACAAGTAGGTTTTGCTCTGGCTGGTTTAAAGTATCCGTGCAAAGTACTATGCATAAAAATTTTCAATCAGGCTAGGGAGTTTCATGGGGATGATTGTGTCTTTGAAGTTTAACAAGAAAAATACTTCTGACCTGTTGACAAAAAAAATAATCTATAAAATGGATCTTTGGACATAATAGAAATGTACTCTAATAAAAGAGAAGAAAAAAAAAAATAGAAGAAAAAAAAAGTAACTGCATAATTTTCCTCTCAGTTCAGGGCTTTTAATTTCTGTTTCTTGTCAGCTTTTCTATGACCTTACCCTGGTAGGAGGTACTCAGGAGATAGCACAGCTATCTGAAGGGGCAGAGAAGGCTAGCTGCATCTCTTGTTAGAAAGCCTTCATCACAGAGAAAGGCTCTGATGTAGCTGTTAATAACGTAAGTAGTCATGCTGTAGTCATGACTTCTGGTTACTACATGCTATCCTAAACAGTATTCTGCAGGGCGGCTTTGAAATACAATTTCAAAACAATTCAGCCAATCATATCTGTGTATTGGCTGAATACACTCACATTTTCTTAAAATGATGCTGATAGAACAATTTTGCAACCAAGCAGAGATGTCATTAAAGCAGGGGATTTCAGAGTACTTTAAGAATCATTTTAATTACATCTACAAAACCACGCAACTATGCAGGTTATCACAGGTTTACTAAGAATTTGGCAGTAGCAGTAGCTAAGACATAACAAACGTGGTTTTACTTCTGCTGCCACAGTGTCCCGATTTTGAATGTGATTTGTTTTGCAAACAGCAATTACTTCCTCCTGTCTGTGCTATCACTCTACTCACAAACCGTAAGAAGCGTGCCAGTGCATCTCTGCAACTGAAGCACCAAAGGAGAACAGCAGCTCTTTATGGCTTTAGGCCACTTTGTTATCTGTCTTGTGAAACTACCCAACTAGAAACAAATATAGTGGCCTGAATTAAACAACAGCGAAGAGTGAGTGTGAATATTTGAGTACTATTCACATTGAGCCTGAAGTGCATTCTATATTTCTTTAATTACAAAGACACTACTTAGCCTATCAGATAACCTATGAAACAAATATGATGCAAAGATATTTCCAAGGGCAAGTGTCAGTTTTCCTCATTTTTCTAAATCAGACTTCAAAAATATATCTGGAAATGGTACACTTCAGTTTTAGATACAGGGTAAAATGCAGACTGGTTAAAGTATGTCCAAGGTTTTTACTTTTCTTAGTAATTTTGACTACTTAATTGGACTGTCATCCAGATGCTATCATAATACAATATTAAGATTTTGACATTAAATATCAGAAAGCACTGAATAATCTTCCATTAGCATCAGAAGAAAGCGATTTGTATCAATTTGAATCAATTCACTGTACAGATGATGGTAGCTGCAGGGTGCATACAGGTCAACAGCATCTAACAGACTTAGTGGTTAAATTAGAAACCACAGGAAGTGTTCTCAATATACAATGTCTAGACTGAAATCAAGTGTATTAGCAAGGGAAGCGCACAAGACTGATTAACTGCTTGCTGCAAAAAGGTCAATCTCACAGCTGTGCTTAGCAGCAGACTCCATCTAAGAAAACAAAAGATGGAGCCTGAAATGCTTTGTATCATTTGGAGCAAGGCAGTACTTCAGAAATGCAGAGGACTGACAAGTTAGCTGACAGAATGGAGCAGCTTCTGTTCAGCTTGTCAAGCATCACTGCAGAAAATATGCCTACTTAGTAAGTGTCTGCTGAAGAGCTTAGCAAGCTGCCCAGCTGCCAACTAACAGGCAGCTGCATGGTCCCATTGTCCAGGGACCAGCCTGAGACACCACTGCCTAACATATCTAGCCTCATTAACTCAGCAATGAGCCTTTCTAACCATGAACACACTACTTGAAGTCAGCTCCACACCTGAACCAAACAGCTGTCAAAACACTGGTGTAGCCACATAGCACAAATTTGGAGACAAAATGTGACACCAAGAAATGAACTAGTTCCAACCAAGGAAGTCAGGGTCACCAGGCATAATGCAGGAAGGGAGAATAAGCAGCACCCAGCTGAGTCACAGGACAGAGCGTAGAGAGCGTAGGTGGGATGCACAACCTGCCCACCAAACCCTTCAGCCACTGCTGTGGCAGCACCAGCACCCCATATGCAACTCCATTGCTTTACTTCTAAACCAATGTTTAAAAGTCAGAGAGAGGTTACTTGGAGTAGTTCCCCCTGTAGATTCACCCTATTCAGGGAGCTGGGTGGGGACTGCAAGCACTGTATGTTCAGAATCAACTGGGTCACTGCAGGCTGCATTTGTTTCTCGGTCCAGGAGCACATTTGCATAGTGCCATCTAAGATCAATATGGACAACGGTTCTTAATGAACTTCTTCATACTAGCCCCTACTAATACCTCAGGTTAGTTCCCAAAAGCAACACGTTATAAACTCATGGGCAGCCTGAAGAGAAAGGGAAGGGGATGCCACAATGTGAAGCTGAGAATGGCAAAGCACTTTTCCAGCCCCAACACCAATACAATGTCCCAAAGGAAGCAACACCTTTGCACTTCAAATCTACCCACTGTAACACACATACTTGAACTTCACTCAAAGTTACTTCCTGAAATAAACGCCTAATTGAATCTAGATAAACTCTGACCAATTTAATCTAGTTATAAAGCCATTCTGTACCAGGTCTAATCTGCAATTCACAGAATTACTCTTGATTTACCTCAGTAGCTCCCCTTGGCTTTTTCCCCTCAAATTTTTCTCCCTTCTTCACAAATCATGAACACTGCTGGAAGTATTTTGCTGTGGTTACTGAACCTGAGGTACAGATGGTGCTGAGGTTTACTTCAAGGGCAAGAGATACACAGAGACTATTTATCTTCTGAAACCAATAAAATTTATAAACAACTGTTAATTACATTCCCCTAACAGCAGATAGGCACAGTTAATACTATTTTGCTTGCTGGTGCACAGATTGCTTTTTCATTGCATTTCTACCAGCTCAGGTCTATTTGATCACTGCTACCACAACAGCACTTCTGTTACTGTCAAAGCAGCAGGCATGTCTATGACTGTGCAGAACAGCTGTCCTCTCATCTTGCTGTCAGACCCAGACGAGGCAAGGTGAACACAGGGAAAACATGGGAGGAAGGTACAGCAGGACAGCTTGTAAAGAGGCAGGCTGCTGTGAACTAGCCACAAAGAAGGGGAAGTTCAGCTAATAGCCTGCTTGGAGTTGCAGCTGCAGCCAGTCAGTTTCTAACCTGATGAAGAGTCCACCTGTCCAAGCCCTGAGCAAACAGCTTTTCCAGCAGAATGCTGTGGGAAATGGTGTTAAATGCCTTACTGAGGTCCAGGCAGACAACATTCACCACTCTTCCCTCATCCACTGGGCAGGTCACCTGACCTTAGAAGGAGATCAAGTTGTTTAAACAGGACTTGCCCTTTATGAACCCATGTTGGCTGGGCCTGATCCCCCTGTTGTCCTGCATTGCCACGTGATCACTCCCAAGATGAACTCTTCCATAATCTTCCCCAGAACCAAGGTCAGACTGAGAGGCCTGCAGTTCCCCAGATCCTCCTTCCTGCCCTTCTTGTAGNNACTTGGCCAAGAATTGAGAATTCTATCATTTCATGGATGCTAAGCCCAAGAAGGCCTCCAACAGCCACATCATCCAGCAGACCTTCTCTGTTTGTAAACAACAACTCCAGCAAAGCACCTCCACTGGTGGGCTCCCTTACCGAGTCATGAAGTTACCTTCCACACCCTCCAGGAATCTCCTGGACTGTTTCCTATCTGCTGTGTTATATCTCCAGCAGATGTCTGGTAAGTTGAGGTCCCCCACAAGAACAAGGGCTTGCGATTTTGCAGCTTCTGCCAGTTGTCTGTAGAACGATTCATCAACCTCTTCATCCTGGTTGGGTGACTACATGACCTTTAAAGGTCCCTTCAAACCCAAGTAATTCTATGATTATGTACAATCTTAAATGCTTGCAATTTATGCCAACTAATCCCAGTTTGGATCGAAACCATTTTAGATAAATAGAAGTGCATCTTACATTGAGACACAGGAAGGACTTGAAATTTGACATTTCTGAGCATTAGTAGAAGAAACTGTCACGGTTTTAAGAGATTGCTACAGATAGCAAATGTTTAACTTCACAGAAAAGGTTATCAGCAAGTGCTCTTTAGAGAAGGGCTCTCTGTACTCCTGCTTACTAGATAGCTCTACAAAAAAAAATAGCTATGCTGCTCTGGACATTACATGGCAAAGTTACATAACACTGTACTTCACTTTCTCAACTGCCAGAAAGAGTATTACTATGATTGCTCTAAGCAGCATAACTATATGATCATAATTTCAATTCCATACCATCACCTTGGCAGTGATACAAGGTGAGGTGGTCAAATACAAAGTAGTAATGGTGTGCAACCTGTAATCAGCTATTAAGAGCTGAGTCTCACCACAGGCAAAAGGTCTGTCTAGAATTTTATAGTATAGTGTAAATTCTTGTATTACTCTTAACACTCCAGGACCTGAATTTTTATAAATTTTGACACTACCTCAACAAAATTATTATTCTCAGTTTTTAGAAACTAAACTGAAAAGAAACAAACATGTGAATGTTGGAACTAATTGCATATTGATCCAGAAGTCACTTTAAATTGTAATTAACTTCTCCTTTTATTGCAAGTGTCTTACTTTGCCTCTCTAGAAATGACAACTCTCAAATCTTCAGTTGAAGTGTGATCTTCCCAGTTTTCTCCCTATCTTCACTTTCAATGACAACATGACAACAGGATAATTTTCAAGTTCTCATACATTAAATTTACTATAACCCCACTTCATTTGAACTGGAAGACAACCCTTGTTTGAAATACCTAGTTAGAGTTTCATTATGAAAATCTACTGAAAATAAATTGAATAGGCTTGTCCTTACCTTGGTAGGAAGACACTTTCCACTACATAGAAGTCTTGCATAAGAACATCTCTGTCTGGTTTTGATGTAAGGTTTCCTACTGTGTATCCTATTCCCAGCTGGATAGTACCTTTTATAGCTGATGATGCAGTCTGCATAGAAAGTAAGAATTCAAGCATGAGTTTGCTAAAAATAGATATCTGTTCTTTAACATGAAGATTATATATCAAACTCTTAAAACAGTTTTGTAATAACAACGCCATGTCATCTCTGCCTCTTAAATGTCAGAGGGATGACTACTTCTAAATAAAAAGATTGAAAAGAAACACTATGTTGTAGCAAAAACTAAAAAATCCCAAATAATATGCTTATATAGACTGAGACTTTTCAATTTGCCCAAATAATTTAGACATTGGATTCTAACTCACAATAGAACAAAATACCAGGTTGGAAGGGACCTCAAGGACCATATGGTCCAACCTTTCCTGTCAAAAGCACAATTCAGACAAGATGGCCCAGCACCCTGTCCAGCTGAATCTTAAAAGTGTCCAGTACTGAGGAATCCACCACTTCCCTGGGGAGATTATTCCAATGTCTGGTTGTCTTCGTTGTGAAAAAAATTTCCTCTTGTATCCAACCAGAATCTCCCGAGAAGTAACTTGTACCCATTACTCCTTGTCTCTTCTGTGTTATTCCTTGTAAAAAGGGAGATTCCATTTTCTTTGTAGCCATCCTTTTAATACTGGAACATGTTGATAAGGTCTCCCCTAAGCCTTCTNCCATAAGAACCAGGTTCTGTTGACTCAAAGCTTGTTTACGTAACTTAAATATTGCCTCATTAACCTTACTGTCTTAGTTTGGAGATTGGTAGCATATGCCTATTGTAAAATGCCCCTTGGAGATGACCCCTCTGATCTTGACACATGTGCATTCAATAAGGCTTCCCCCATCACTGTAGTTTACTTCTATGCATTCAAGGTTCTCCTTAAGATAGAGCACAATTCCTCCTCCTCTTCTTCCACGTCTGTCTTTAAGAGGTAGCCTATAGCCATCCATAACAATCCCCTTAAGACATTTTCAATCTAACTGAACATTCAAACTGCTTCAGGATTTTGAAATAGCATGCATTATCTTTTGGAAAAAAGCAGTCACAAATTCCAGGTGACTGTACATGCATGCCAAGGCATCACAATGCATGGTAATGCTTTAATGCAGATTCTGGAAACAAAGGTATTTGTTAAGTTCTGCTTAACAGTCAAACCAAGAGGTGCATTAACTTGAGGGAATCCAGAGAGAAATTAAAGTGATGAGGAAAAAAAGGTCTCTATTAAAAAATGTATATGAATAGAGTGAAATGACTGAACTTCAACGAGCAGGGATTTCAAGGGAGGGAAGGGTTCAAAAGGACAGCTCCAAATTGTGATAAATACCGTATATATGTAAATTGATACTATCTCTGAAACTTTTTCACACTGACTAGGCAATCCTGATGGATGGATAAAAANAGCTGCACTCCTGGATTATGTTTTCCCAGGTGCAAGACCTTACACCTGTCTCTGTTGAACTTCATAAGGTTTTTGTTCGCCCACTCTTCCAGCCTATCCATCTCTTCCTGAAGGGTGACTCTCCCTTCTGAAGTGTCCACTTCCCCACTCAGTTTGCCTCATTCCTGGTTGGTACTTCTAACATTTGTATGAGGAAGAAGTCTGCTACGCATTCCAGGAACTTGGAATCACTTGGATCATGCACGATCTTCTGTGTTTTTCTTCCAACAAATGTATGGGTAGTTAAAGTCACCCATAAGAACCAGGTTCTGTTGACTCAAAGCTTGTTTACGTAACTTAAATATTGCCTCATTAACCTTACTGTCTTAGTTTGGAGATTGGTAGCATATGCCTATTGTAAAATGCCCCTTGGAGATGACCCCTCTGATCTTGACACATGTGCATTCAATAAGGCTTCCCCCATCACTGTAGTTTACTTCTATGCATTCAAGGTTCTCCTTAAGATAGAGCACAATTCCTCCTCCTCTTCTTCCACGTCTGTCTTTAAGAGGTAGCCTATAGCCATCCATAACAATCCCCTTAAGACATTTTCAATCTAACTGAACATTCAAACTGCTTCAGGATTTTGAAATAGCATGCATTATCTTTTGGAAAAAAGCAGTCACAAATTCCAGGTGACTGTACATGCATGCCAAGGCATCACAATGCATGGTAATGCTTTAATGCAGATTCTGGAAACAAAGGTATTTGTTAAGTTCTGCTTAACAGTCAAACCAAGAGGTGCATTAACTTGAGGGAATCCAGAGAGAAATTAAAGTGATGAGGAAAAAAAGGTCTCTATTAAAAAATGTATATGAATAGAGTGAAATGACTGAACTTCAACGAGCAGGGATTTCAAGGGAGGGAAGGGTTCAAAAGGACAGCTCCAAATTGTGATAAATACCGTATATATGTAAATTGATACTATCTCTGAAACTTTTTCACACTGACTAGGCAATCCTGATGGATGGATAAAAACAATTGGCAGAACTGAGTCAAAATGAGAACTACTGAAGAAATGAATTCTTAAGAAAATAGGAAGCAGTTAATAAAGAAAACCACTGGGAAAGGAAAGAAGGCTGTCAGGAAGGGAGTATCTTTGTGGTGCATTTTCAACAGTTTGAAGATACAATTTTGGTGCCTGTTCTCAGGTTTTACCTCCCACACACCAAAATAAGCCAGGAACTATATCAGTGGAAGCAAAGAACACCAGAAGTTTCATGGTCAGAACTACTTCAAGAGTGGCAATTACATAAGAAACAGTTCAAGTACACAAAACTACTTTTGTTACAGTTCTCAGAACAGCATATGCTAGAGTGACTGCTCATTTTTAGAAAAGATAGAGATGTGTAGCTTCTAATTAATTAAGACTTCACACCAAGCAGAACTTGGACTTGCATAACAGTTTAGAACAGGCAGTTTGCTGGGAACAAACAACACCACCATTCTTAAGCTGCTACTTTGATTATTTAAAAAGATTTGGCTTTGTCTCATAAGAAGATTCACATTTTTCTTTCCTTGAAAGGCCTTTATTCATGAATCATTAATGCCCAACAAAACTAATTATGTAACTTCGATCAAACCAATACGCATACAAATAATTTCTGCTTCATAACCAAATGCTCACTGCCACAGCAAGGATCTATGTCTGAAACAACAACAGATAGCACAGCACTGTATTTTATTAATCAGAGAGGATAAGCCATTCAAACAAACACACAAACAACAACCACTACAAAAAACAATGCAGGTAACCTGAAAATATTGTTTCAAGAGGAGAATTCTGAATCACCATTCAAGCTCATAGATTTCTGAGGGTTTTCTGCAAATTGGAGAGAAGACCTGGAAGGCAGAATGTAAGGTCTTCTACCAATATGGTGCAGACCTTACCCACAAAGTTATATTGTTAATTTCCACTCCTATTCAAGAGTGCCATTAGTATCCATCCATCATTTCTGCAGCAACCCCAGCAATGGCTTTAATAGAAAAGCAATGTTATGAAATCACTCTGGATACTTTAACAACTGTTTTAAAACAAACTGATAGCAGTTACAGAATGCAGAAAGCAATTGCTGGCCCAAAGTCAATTGTCTGTGAAACACTGTTATGTTAACCCCATAAAAGGCTGGTCACCCCATGTCCCCTTAGCAAACAACAGGGTTTTGTTTTCACGAGCCTTAAAATGAAAAAAAAAAACCAAACCTTGGAATTTGTCTAAAGAGAAACACTTGTCTTGGTCTAGCTTGTTTGTTATTATTATTTTATGATTAATAGTTGAGTCCAAGGAAGAGATAAAAAAGCTGCCTCTCAGGCCTTAAGGGAAGTGTTCAGTCTATTACTACAAAATTATATATAGGAATCTACAAATACTATTGGAAATGGAAAAATCAAATTCACACATTTTTCCTTACTCAGGCACATCTTTTAATGCCCACGAAGGCAGCAAAATCTAGTTTTGAACCTAAGGCTCTTACTTATTTCAATTCTTTTTGAATACTCTCCTGCTATAGAGCAAGCAATAAAGTTCAGCAACCTTCTGTGTCACAAGTTCTCTCTTTCAGAGGCTGAAACAAATTTTTCTTCTGATTAACGTCATGCAGAAGTTCAGAAAGTGGCCCCAAGTCCATGTCTCAGCTCTAACTGTACATCTGACAGTCTCGTGACTGTACAGAGACTCTTGATCACTTAACCTATTATCAACACCTTCTAAAGCTCTATGAAATGAAAGGATGAGAATAATCATGGTGGATGAGAATTGTCACGGTGTTGGGTCATAGGCTGGACTTGATGATCTTGGAGGTCTATTCCAGCCTCAGTAATTCTGTGATTCTGGCATCACCAGGACAAAGAACTTCAACTGATAAATTTTTGACTATGAAACTAATTGGATTTGTAGCAAATGCTGCACAGTGTGACAGCTGTCTTTGCAACCTAAAGGAGCACAACAAAGCAAAAGTTTTACTATCCTCCTTTTGCTGATTAAGGTATTACTGTCTACTGCACAGGTGCTTTGGTGTTTTCTTTTGTACTGATGATGAAGAGAGAAATGCATAAAAATGTTCCACTTTCAGATTAAACTACCTTTTATTGTCTCTGATACTGTGGATCCTAATGTGCCAGACCAGGATCTGTGCTCCTTGGCAACATATAGAAGTATAAACTTGAATAAGTGTATGCACACAACCTCATCTCTGTCACGGTCTTACTGTCTTAACACTCATCTTCACTACTGATGCCACTGTTGAAAAAGACAGACCTACTCTTACTTCATCACACCCAAAAAATCTATGCATTCATATTCTTAGTCACTGTTCTAGCAACAGTTTCTTTGTGTCTGGACAGACAGTTACAAAAGAGCTGATACAAGTTTTCAGCAGGATCAGTTCCTCCATTATGGAGGATCTGCATTGCTGACAAATACTCTAGCACTAGATGGGCTGTCTCACGAATTGCTGTTCTCTACAGATGGGTCATCAACTCACTCTACACCATTCCAAACTGAAATCCTTTTTCTGAGTATCAATATAAATGAGAACTGAAATCCTTTCAAATCAGGTATTAAGTTTGTGCATAATCTCACAAATGTGCTAAGTAGGATTTTAAAATTTTAATATTAACACTTTCCTACAGGTAATTGTTTTCAGACTCGTTCTCTAAAAAGTAAATTTGTAATTTTCATAAAAGAAAGGCATTAATCAGACACATATAATGTACGTAAGGCAGTTTACATGCAGATAAAAAAATCAACAGAAGCTATTTAACAACTGTGCATGTTAGGGATAAGGCTACTGAAATGATTGGAAAAGTCTGTCCTTTAAACAAATGGAAAAAAAAATCCAGAAGTGACAAAACCCGAGGTACTATAGTTCTAGAAAGTGTATTATACATTGTTCAAAAATTAGTTCCATTAGAGTGTGAAGGTTGTAAATGGCTGGCAAACCTAACTAACCACTGATGAGTCAGGAAAGGATTGGTTCTGACTACATACTGCACAAAATATTCAGATATGGTAAATAGCTTTACTCTTTTCAACAAGTTTTCTTGTATTATCTCCCTATCTGCATGAGACTATTAATGACAGAAAACAAATCATTTAACAAACCATGAACAGAGAGAAACTGAGACCCAGGCTTCACATCATTTAATCGAAGTTTCCCTCTAGTCTCATCCACAAAGTTATTTTCCCATTCTTCTTTTAATTCTTCATTGTTCTTTCCTAAGTCTTTATGCATTCCCCACAGGAAGCTTGTGAAAAATACAACCCTAACACTCTTGCCTTCTTTAAAAGTAGACATCCTAGGGATATCCCTTAGGGTTGTGTGGATGTAAACTTTGTCCTTTTTTATCAGCTTCCTCTTTTTGTAACTCATTTTATTGCAGTTGAATTTTGGCCTATGACCATGCTGGGGCAAAGATGGTCATTCTTCCAGAAGATATCTGCCTTACTGCAGGTGCTAAAAAGCAATGGGGAAAAAAAAAAATGGACTCTGCCTCAGCAACTCTACTTCATTACTATTCTGGAAGACAAGGTGATGTTTGCCTTCTTACACCCTCTGTACTGCTGCAACTCAAACAGATTTTAAAATCTGCCTCATGAAATGGTAGTGTTACCTACTTATCACAGTTCTGATTAAGAGATGGGGAGAGAAAGACATCTGAACAGAAGCCTCAGTGATTGGCACTGCTCTGCGGCCATGCTTCCTGCAGAATAGCTACCATTAGTTCATTTCTTTACACTGTCTGTGGAAAATCCTGCTCTCATCATTTCACTCACCAGCCCACTGTTCTGCTTGGCGGGGCTTAATGAACTTGACTGGTGTAGAATAGCTGCCTTCCTTCAGATAGCATTCTCAGTGAAGTTTAATAAAAATAATACAAAATCCACAGGGCCCACTTGGTCAAAATGATTCAAGCCACATGGGTTAGGCTGGATGTGAATTTTCTACTGCAAGTAAGCAACTGTTCTTCAGTTATAGTGAGAATATTGTATATTTTTTTTTTCCTCCTTATGTAATTAATGCTCAAAGCTGGTGAAAGCAGTTTTCTTCTAGTTCTTTGAATATTTCTAATGACTTTGTTGGGAAGCTCTCCCAGGAAACTGTTAAGACATCCACACATTAGATTCTTCTAGCTCAGCTACTACCAGAATTACTTTCTGACCTAAGCTGAATCTGATCTCCTTTGCTTTCCAAATTTGGATCCAGGTGACTCAACAGCTTTCAATTAGTATTTCATTCATTTCAAAACATTATACCAAAGTTTCAGAAGTAGCCATGGATCCAAATGCTTTAGTTCTTCTAATTCTCCAAGAAACAAAATTTGAGATCTGTAAGTTTGGTAGTAGCCACTGCTTCAGGCAAAGCCAGTGAAGACAGAAATTTCAGTATCTTTACAGACGTACAAATTGCTCTGAAGTCTGCCACTGAAAACATACGCCCCAGTGCAGTAAAAACTTCAGCAGCAAAGTTTCAATGTCTGCAAGAATAAGTAACCTACAAGCAGTTGTTAGATACAGGTCATAAGCCAAAGTCAAAAGTGATGCAGCAATGCTGCTCGTATGTGTTTGCAAGCTCTAACAATAGGTAGCTGGTCTTCTTTATTCAGGTAAATTCCCTTTGCTCCTGGGTAAAGTGACTCACGCTTATAATACACAATTTTAAATAGGTTACGTAAAGTGCTTGTAATGTGATAAGCTGAAGAACCACAAGATATGAAATAATGAGGAAAAAAGTAAAATTGTATGCATGTGTGGCAGTCTGCAGATGCACGCAGAAATTCTTGTAACCTAGCAGCAGGTTTTGACAAGAGCACTATATATATGTATATATATATGCTTTGTTTCCTGCTGTGATTTTCTTTTACACTCTTAATGTGCTTTGGCAGGCCTGTCGATGCCCCATTCTTGCCACCACCCTAGTACTAGACATCACGATGCCACTGAAATCTATTTTGTCCTGAAGCAAATTAGTACCTACTGTGGTATTGATGACATCACAATGCAAAACTGCATGTGTGTCAGCAGCTTCTCATATCAGTCTACAAAACATCAGGAGGAAATGAAAAAAAGTGGCTATTGCATACAGTATGAAGGGTATTTCAAAATCAGCTACCACCTAGGTGCATTTTGTTGCCAGTCTCCCTCGCTGCAGTGGTTAGGATCTTCAAGCATGAAATGGAGCAAAGCCTCCCCCACCCCCTTCCCCCCAAAACCCAAAACAAAACCCAAACAAAAAAAAAAAACAAACAAAACCTAACAAGAACAAAACCAACCAACCAAAAAAAAGCCCACAAAACCAAACCAAAACCAACTCAAACTAACGAACCAAACCAAAAACACCTTCAAATGACTACAGCTGAAGAGCCCAACAGACCCACTTACAATGAGAGTGGGGTGGGGTTGAGACTGAAACTGACATCACACTTCAGGATGATGATCTTCCAGAATTATCATTCGAGTTACTCACATAAAACTTGTTATTACAAAACTTTTCTAATATCTGTGTTTCTGACTCATTCTACTTCCAGACATGCTATTGTTCCAAACATGTCCATAACTTCTGACACAACTTCTTTGGCTACTAGACTTTTTCATCTCAGCACATCATTGGTAAAGATATTTCAGGTTAAAGACAGACACCAATAGCACAGATCCCATGCCACAGAGTCCTTCATAAACTTACTCAGTCCCATCTTAACAGTAGTCATACAGCTGCCCTTGTGTTATGCATTAGAGGTCAAAGCAGAGCAGAGTAAAAACCAGAACTGCCACAGTTCAAACCAAGGTATTGCTCTTTGCTTTTCTAAGCTGAACAGCACTATTTAAAAAAAAAAAAATAAGTGGAAGTGAAGCTTCTGAGAAATGAGAATGGGTTAGCAAGTGTGGTCTGACTTCAGAACTACATGAAGAGTTGCCCAAGTGTTTCCACTGTGAACAAGGACAGTGGTAGACAGGAACAGGAACCGCCCAAGCTGCTGAAAAAGCACCAGCTGAGAAAACAAGCTCTTCCCCAGGCCAGATCTCTGGAGGAAGTGGCAGAGGAAGTCCCAGGACAGAACTGCATATATTTTCCAGCCAAACAAACCAAAGGCAATACCACATGACTGGAGAAGTGTAAATGCAATACCTGGATAAAAGATTCAAGAAAAGTGATGTGGGCAGTAAGACAGGCAGTCTTAACTGTAAACAAGACTTCAACAGAGGAAGATCCCCTTGTGAAAGTTACTTAAAAATATGGAATCAAATGGGAAATGGCATGAAATGCCTCTGTCAAACACAGGTCCTGCCAGGGTCACTGTGTAACCAACTTTCTAGACATATGCAAGGTGATTCCTCTGAACTTCTATAAAACATATGAACTAATGTTACATGGAATATCTAAGGAAGGTGAGCATTAACAGGAAGTCCAAGGTTTGTAAGGAATTTATTATAAGATGAGAAAGACGTTGCCAGAAGTGAAAGCATCAGGCAAAGACATGCTCCCAGTAAGCCCTGCATGGATAAATTGTGGAATCAAAATGATTTTTTTTTTTGTAAGCCCTGCATGGATAAATTGTGGAATCAAAATGATTTTTTTTTTATTAGCATTATCACAAAAAGCAGGAGCATAATGATAATATTTGGTGACAACACTAAACTATGGGGCATAAGCAACACAAGTTCTTGAAAAAAACAACTGAGGATGTAAGTATATTAAAGGAATTAAACTCACATAAGATACAAATACAGACAAATGGCAATTCAGGGGAATGGGCAGAATTTGGAGATAGTCATTGTGATCTCTTAATGCAATATGGGTGTGAAGTCCGGGTTTAGTCAGAGATGAATGTGCAGTAATACACAGAAAAATTTATGCCATGGTAAGAAGCCTTAAAGGCTTCCTCTGGAATATTGTGAATTTAGAGTTGTACAGGAACAGAGAAGAGCATACGGCATGAGTGGGAGGAATGGAAACTCACCTGTGGTGGTACTACCAGGATTTCTCTTGTCTAGTCTAGCAATATAGAACTGCAAAAATGTCCACCTCAGGAAGTGAGGTTTTTTTTCCTTTCTCATACAAAATGTCAAGAACAATTTAGACTTCAATATTTTAAAGTTATAACCTGGGAGACTGAAATTAACCTATATATAAAAAGAAAAAAAAAAAGCATTTTTCTGAAACATTATTTTCTTTCATTTCTGAGAAGATTATCTCAACTGTTAAGGCCACCCACATACCAAAAATGTAGCTGGCAACAAAGCTATATACAGCGTGTTATTCTCCCTGACTTCAACAGCAGTGCTGTAGGCAACACTTAGAAATGAAAAACAGGAACTCCTGATGTATACTGTAGAAGCATGTGGTTCACTGTACTAGATTGAAGAAATTAATAAAAAAAAAATCACCACTTCCTTGAGGTGATCTGTCAAGAAAACAATAAAATCTGGCAGCTAACAATTTGGTTTTGCAAATATGCATAGAAAATTATGCATTTATAGCTCCCCTTAGTAATCAACAGTGCTACGTGGATATATATAATGCCAGTCCCCGCTAATCAGTGGCACAAAAGCAAAGCCAAAACCAGCATCAGCTACTGTTACAACATCTAAATAGCCCTATGCTGCTACCACTGATGCATTCTCTATGTCCTCTCTTGAATAACACATCTTAGTAAAAAAGAAATCAAAAAGTGTACTGCTTGGCAAAGGACTGAGGACGTGGTAAGGTAAATTTGTAATCCAGATACATCACCTAAACATTCAAAGCATTTGAGAACTTACTGTTCTAAATTTCTGACAACAGTGTTTATGTGCAGAGGTGTGTCTGCTGCTAAAAGCAAAGAATTTCCATCAGTCTAATCAGAGGGTATACTTTAAAGCTGTAACAAACAATCTTTCAACTAGTCAGTTCTACAGCAGGTAGAAATGCCTTACTGTCAGGAATTAAGTACTTTCAAAAAAACAGTGGAACATGTTTTGTTTGTTCTTGTATTTAGTCAGTTCTGAAAGATAAATATATTTCACTTACAGCTGGCTTGAATTATCAATATGAAGGCAAAAACATGCAATAAAAAGTTTGACTTAATTACCTTTTTATATGTTTTCTCTTCATTTTGCTTTCTAGCAGTAACATCTCCATTTTCAGTTACAGATGACATCTAACAAGAGAAGCTCAAGTTATAAACATAGAGGTTGCTTTAGAAAAGTAAGTGTTCAGAAAACATGATATAATTTATTATCCATTTCTTGTTAAATTCAAACTTTTTAGGTGACAGTAAGTCACCAAGATAAGTGACATATCTAGGATATTCCTAGAATGAATTTTTCAGGTCAGCACTCTCCCTGGAATACATCCAGCATCTGACTGATTAAACATGACCCTCTATTACTTTCCCCACACCTGTATGCAGGTCAGTGGGAAGACTCTGCAATGAAATCTTTCTCCTCATCAGACTGCATGACATAATCTTGAAAGGTGCAATGATGGGCAAAACTATGAAGCTTGTGAGCCAGATACTCAGTCACGTGTCTCAGAGGTTCAAGACCTTTGCCTGCACTAACATGCTTTATCTCCTCAAAGAAGCGAAGACATATTGGATATTACATCTTGTCATGACTGTANTGCTTTGCCAGCTTTGCTTGGCTTGGCTCAGGTCCTCTTTCAGTTCCTTCCTTGGAGCATCCAAGGAGGACTCTGTCCATTCTGCCTTTGATCCCAATCGGTGTGTTCCTGAATCTGGTACCAGAATCCAGCTCCTGAACACAGCTCCCGTCTGCTGCGGGGCCTGGTCTGGGACCCCCCGGTGCCTGCTCCACAGCATCAGTGGTGATGGTGATGGGATTGCCATCAGGGGGTTGGGTTCAATACTGGTTTTGTATATAGTTGTACATATTCTATTTTTATTATTATTTTCATTCTCATTAAAGCTGTTCTGGTTTTTCTAATTGCTCCGTCTCTCTCCCTTATTCCCTTTCTCTTCCCCTTTGGGGAGGGAGGGGGGTTAGCAGAGAGCATCTGTTATTGGTCTGAGGGGCCGCCCTGACCCTAAACTTCGACACAATGCTAGATCAAGAATAAACCCCTAAGTTAGAGATCACCTGGGAAACACACTTGAAGTATGGCTGCCAAAATGAATAAACCAAAAAGCTACAAGGACATGTTTTAAAATTACTCTAGATTTTGACACCACTTCCACAGTGGAAGTATACATACCCTTATGAACAACAAGACAAGTCATCTGGAGCTGAAAGCAAAGATCAAGCCATTCATTGGTGGTGATAATGTTTTCCAGAACCTATTAAAAGAAAAATCTGTTATCACTATGTCATCACAAATTTACACCTCGAAGAATACCTTTAGATTTCCTTTCTCTAGTGTTTTTCAGCCCAAATAAGAATTCAGCTATGAGGTATACTTTTCAAGAATCATCTCAAATAACCTTGTTACTAATGTGTAATTTAATGTGCTTGGAAAATAGAAGTGTTACACAGGATAGTGTCAGTGCAGTCTAATTTCCCTTTGCCCTAGATATTTCACTACTGTGGCACAAGCAACTGTACACTAAAACATTCATGTAGCTCAGTAGAGATAAATGCTCTGCAGTGTTGTGTAACTACATGGTCTCTTCTATAGGCACCTTAAAAATTAAATACTAAACCTTACAATCTCCACCCATTTGGGATATCCCATATTTTAATTCTACCAAAGCAAAAAAGATAAGCAATAGGGGTGGTGGTTGGGAGGAATGCACACTAAGTAATCATAGATAACAATTAAACTAATTTTGGAAGTTTTCCAAAAGAGAAGCTACTATCAACATAATTCCTTTCAATAGTCTTGTTAGAGGTGAGCTGGTTTGACTAAACATATGAGAAAATATTATATAATCATGTATTATTTAGCACCTCTTTGGAATCAGCTCTCCCTCCCAATTTCCACATCTACTTTAAGCCACATTAGTAAAGCTATCCTTCAGTTTAATTTCTCAGCCACACTGGAGGCAAAAAATCAGTCTATGTCTTTAATCAGTACAAAAAGCACATAACTAAAAATTATTAACAAAAAAACCCAAAACATTTCCAGGCCTCATTCACTGAGTTTAATTTTGCAGTAATCTGAAAAGTATACATAACATCACTAAGAAACCTTTTTCATAAAAGGCTTCAAAACAGTATTTTCATCTTCTACAGAGACACAGGCAATTAGCTGCACATGAGACAAGAAAAAAAAAAGGATGACAAAAACAAGCCTGGACTTCCTCAGAAAACACTGCCTCCTTAGAAAAAACCTCTTCTAACACTGCATACTGGTATTTGGTATATCATACTGCATCTAGATACATTCCTCATTGTAGCTTTCAGGCAATTAATGTAGCTTAATAAATCATTTACTTGGATATGCATTAGCATCATCATACACATTAAAATCCTACTTTAAAGAAAACAACTGAGTTTTTCTAGCTTTTAAAACTGAGTATAGTTTATCCAAGTTATATTCACACATTTAGTATTAATTAATACTGATCCATGCTTGTAACTCTATCAGTACCCAAACACAGACATTAAGAACTTCTGTCAAAACAGTTTTTCTTAGAAAAAAACCCAACACTTTAATCACTTGTAGGAGGAAGACTGTTTGAAAAATTATCCCTGGGTAAACCAGCATAGGGAACTGCTTGAAAGAGTCCAGTGCAGAAACACAAAGATGATTAAGGGAGTGGAGCATCTCCCATACGAGGAAAGGCTGAGGGAGCTGGGTCTCCTTAGCTTGGAGGAGACCGAAGTGTGACCTCATTAATGTTTATAATTATGTAAAAGGTGAGTGCCAGGAGGATGGAGCCAGGGTCTTCTCAGTAACATCTAATGATAGGACAAGGGGTGCAAACTGGAACATAAGAGGTTCTATGTAAACCTTAGGAGGAACTTTTTCACTGTGAGAGCGACAGAGCACTGGAACAGGCTGCCCTGAGAGGTTGTGGAGTCTCCTTCTCTGGAGATGTTCAAAACCCACCTCGATGCATTCCTGTGTGACATAATCTAGGTGGTCCTGCTCTGGCAGGGGGGTTGGTCTAGATGATCTTTCAAAGTCCCTACCAACCCTGAACGTTCTGTGATTCTGCAAAAACCACCAAAACCTCCCAAATTTCTATTCTTCATACACACCCAAGACTGCTGATATTAATAATAACTTTTACTACTTCCAAAAGCACCTAAAACATGATCATTTATATACTCAGCAAAATTTCCTAAAAAATGATCATATATACTCAGCAAAAGCCAAGCATGAATACAAGATGGGAATTTTCTTGCAGGTAGAAGTAAGTAGAAAAACCACTCATGCCAGACATGGAAGAAAATCTTGTTTGTTCCCAGCATAGCCAGGCAAATTTCTCCAGAACACTACATTCATCTTAAAATACCTCCCTGTAATACTACCAAGGATAGGAAAATAGACAATGAGATTCGAAGTTCAGTAACTATGAACTACAAAATCTCATACACCATGAATAAGGTTGTGGGTTTTTTTCCTTATCTTTGACAGTTTATGTAATTCCTAGAGGCACCTAGAATAGAATTATTTCAGTGCTTCGTCTTTTGAGAAACAGAACACATAGCTTTAACTTAACTGGAGTTGTGTTAAACATCTTTCAAGACCTTCACTGTGACAACCTTCTCCTATTCCATGCTAATAATTTTTTGCAAAGCAAGTATTACTTTGTATATTTTCTCCCTGCTCTGCAGCTCGGGGTGATGTCTCATGTCCTTCATAAGGTCCACTGCAAGAGCTACTGCCTCAGTTCTGTTGAGGTTTAAAAGTGCAAAGTCAGGTCACAACTCACAGTCCTGGACCGGACCCACTACCAAGCTACGCTACAACGATTTATTTATTTATTAGAAACTAACATAACTAAAGCATTGGATTTCTGCATGTATCTGACAAAGGGCAGGCTCACGATAAAATAAAGTAAGACTGGTGGGGTTGGAATAGAGGAGGAAAACATTTAGTCTCTAAAATATTGTATGTATACAGTGAAAGATGGAGCTATACAGATCTCCTGTTTAGCTTCTTAGATGCCACACATCCTACCTGATGACAAAAAGAAAAAAAGAGAAACATTAAAGTCCAGTATTAAAGAGTATTTCTCTGAAATGCTCTTGAAGAGTCAACATTTTGGTCATGTGTTTTATTCACAGCAAAAACTAGTGTGGCATGCTCAGTTCCTGAGACAGAAGTCTACAGCCTTCAATTCCAACTTTATGCTCAGAACATCTTATGTCCTAAATGCAGACTTGAAAGAATCACAACTACTCAATACATGCTTCAACCGAAAATAAAAACGTGTGCTTTACAGTTTAGTTTCTCGTAGTGGAATTGTTGAATTGTACACTCTTGAACTATAGTCTACATGATTTTGGGAAAAAGTACCATATGCATTTTCCTCTGAAGCTACAGGAGCACCTTTTAAATTTCTCTGCCTAGCTAGAAGCCTGCCACATCAGTAGCACCTTGCTCCATGAAGCTGGAGTTTCAAGAACTGAGATGACAAAACAGCACATACAAGCTTCTGAGACAGCTTCTCTTTTTTTGTTCTGGAGTTTTTAATTGCATTTTCCTTATATAGCAGAAATTAATCTTTTACTGACTGTATAAGGCATTACTTTTGCCAAACTGTAAGCAACTATCTGTTTTTACACAACCTTAATTGTTAGGCCAGGCTCAGAGGAACAGGTATTGGTACTAACACTTGAATGGCCTTTCAGGTCAATTTCTACTGGAATTTCCACTAACTCAATGAAAGCTAACACCTGTAATAAATGCTGTTCTTAGAGTCTCTTGCATTAATTCATACAACCAAAAACTAGTTCTTCCTTCTTTCCATTAACAAGAAAATGGTGTTTGTTTCAAGAAATTATTTGTTAGCATCTTTAGATTGTTTTCTTAAATACATTTTTTTTTTAAAGCACTGATAAAACATGCTGTCCTTGTTTTGCTGGGACAGAATGCTAGGCCTGCCATGGCTTGCAGACCACCAGCAGTTTGGAGGCAGCCAGGGCAGGTGACCCAAGCTGGCTACAGGTGCATCCCTGACCATAAACATCATGCTCAATATAAGGGGGGAAGGTTGCTGAGGATGAGGGGACTCCTCCTGCTCCTTACCCGTTTGTTGTGACTGCTGCACCTTCACTGGGCTGAGTGTAACATTATATTGGTCACCTAAAAAATATGTATATCAGCATCAGTTCTCCCAATTAGATACCATTTCATCTTCTTTATTTTTTTCATGAACCTTCCTAGTATCTTGGACCACTGTCAAATTCAGCTGAAAAATTTAAGTCAGTCAAAACAGACAATGGATTTCCCCTTCCCTCTCCAGGAGAATTTGAACAGTAGGATTATTTATAAGATTATTTGCAAAGGAGGAGGCTCAGGACACACAAAACATCCTCCAACGCACATACAAACTGCATACATACATCTTGTGTACACAGAAAATCAAGTTAAAAATATCATAGTTCTGGGTGTCCCTGGACACTGGACATGCTGATATGGTAATAGGCTGAATAATTCCTTTTTAATT
This sequence comes from Chloroceryle aenea, assembly GCA_013399075.1. Classification (NCBI taxonomy): domain Eukaryota; kingdom Metazoa; phylum Chordata; class Aves; order Coraciiformes; family Cerylidae; genus Chloroceryle; species Chloroceryle aenea. The sequence goes on along the minus strand of VWZY01003599.1, from coordinate 87,443 downwards.
TAACCTTTATTGTCAACTGCTGTGACTTCTTTCTAGAAAGCACTGAAGGATCTCTTACATCTATTCCAGACACCAGCTGTGAAGAGCAGAGCAAACTCTTTACTGCATCGTAGATACTACTGATTTATCCTGCTAAAATAAATAAATAAAAATATATAAATCGTTTCTGACAGGGGGAAAAAAAATTTTGCATTGTAAAGGAGGGGGAAAAAATAAGAAAAAAAGAAAGGCTAGGTCTGTAACCTTTGCAAGTTCTTCCTGCATGCCGTTGATTATGAAGGTTTTAAGAGTGACTGAAAGTCAAACTTTCCCTTCTGGGTGAAATCTGTGATAGTACTGTTGCATTAGTGAAAACTAGAAGAGGCTGGTCTTGCTAACTAATGCTAAAATGAACAATTTCAGAGTCAACAGATGCACTGAGCTAAAAAAAGCAGATCAGATATTGTATAGCCTGTTATGCCCAGAAAAGAATAAAATATTCCCGAGACAACTCTGCTCATGCTGTCCAGTTTCAAGCCCCCATTAGCCTACAAATCTAATTACTTTTTTCTTTTTTGCATCAAAAATTAGAGGGAAATGGGCACCACAAGCAGTATGCAAAGTAGTGAAATTCACATCTAAAGTAAAAGGAGAAAAATCTCCTTCTTCTCATGGACTTCATGTTAATGTCAGGATAGCACAAAGGTTATGGAGAAAGCAGCAAGGAAGAAGCATCACAAAATTGCCATTCAGATTGTTTAAGCTAATCTGTCATGTCAGCTGTTCACACCACCTTTATTCACCTAGAATAACAACACACATTAGTTTCAGTGCTCTGACAGATCTTTTAGGCTATCGGTAACTAACCTGAGTACAACGTTAATATTCTGATACTGTTCAATTTCTACAGCTGACTCTCTATTACCAGGCATATGGCACAGTATTTGATTTTATTTTTTTTTTTAATGTGGTAATAGAAGTACCAATATTATGTTCTTTTTATTGTGAAGGCTGAAATTGAAAAGGTAATTTATCAGTGTTGTTTATATTATAAACTATATACTTTTATATTGTAATGCTTTGATTTACTGCAAGAGATCTCAGATCATCAATCCTCTTCCCTTGGCTTTCAAGAAGGGAAAACAAAGAAAAAGATAGAACTCCAGCAAATATACCTCCATCGAAGTTTACAATACTCAGAATACAGGTTGATTACCTGAGAGATGTGACAACTTACAACAGTCCTGCTCTCTTCCATTTAAAGTGGTACTCCTAATGCATTAACCTGTCCTCTGAGGCAAAACAGACTAAAATTATAATATCCAGAGTCACAGAAACAGCCACAACAACAGCACAAGCTAAAGCCACAGATTTAATTTTCTGTAACAAATCACATTCTTCGTTTTGAAAACAGTCTGCTGTGATTTTTTGATTGAAAACTTGATTACAACAACTGAAATAAAACTACAAATTTATTAAAGGAATCAAAGTTTAGAAGTCCTTGGAAACATTGCATATTGTGCTCATCCAACAAAACACATCCCTTTCCATTGTAACTTCTGTATTTTTCTGCATCTCACAGATAACTTGAAAGCCCTCTAGCATGAGGTGGGCTGGTTTTTTTTCCCCTCCATGAATTTCCAAATTCAGAGGTTCATTCTGAGAGTCTTTAATCTACCTTACTCTTCTAATGCCCACTAGCCTACTTAAACTCGACAGTCAACTGCTGTTTTCTCTTCCAGAAGCACTGAAGAATCTCTTGACATGTTTCCAAACACCACTATAAAAGCAGAGCAACCTTTCTACTGTGCAGTAGATGGTGTTCATATATTAAGAACTATGGGACTTTTCCAAATGACTAATCCCAGACCAGCAATCAGAAAGAACAAACATTTGATCCCTGATATAATTGACGTCACATTGTGTATTTTGCAGGAACTGCTAACAGGCCCTCCTTTTGCAAAGTGAAATGGCCTCATTAATCTCTCATTACTTTGTAACAGACCCAAGGCTTACAAAGTAGAAAAACATGTAAGAGTACATAGCCAAAGACTTCCCAATTGCTACTGAAGTTTTCATAATTGATATTTCACGTGCTATCAGTAGTAGCTTGTAGAAGACTAGCAATCTTTATGCAATCCAGCTGGAGTTACAAATTAAAAAAAAAAGTCAAGGTGTGTTTTTCTTTGAAATGAGTGAAAGAAGAAAATATCTGCATCTTACATGCAGCTGTATGCACCAGAACAAAATAGAAGTTAGTGTAGTATCACAGTGAAAGGCAGAGGCAGGAGGCACTGCAGTGTGAAGATCAGAGCTCTGCTCCCTTACTTTAGTAACTTTGATATGGAAATGGTCCTAATGTTACTAACACAAACCAGGCATTGCACTTGGAGAGAACCACCACATAATGCATGCTACCCAAGAAATACTGCAGCACACTGGGACAAATCTTTGATTAAGAAAGCAAAAAGCATAGTTAGAGGTAAAATTCTTGCACATTTGCCTTTGACAAAGGCAAATGCAAAACTGAATGACATAGGTAAGATCAAATGGGAATGAAGTCTCATACAGGGGGAGAAGGAGGTCAGTGGAAGTGTTACTTATTTTCTAAAGGAATAATACGAACAGGTGGAAACAACACCACACTGCTGTACAGGGAACATACATGAAAGAGGAACCTGGTGAAGCCAACCACTTGAGTGATCTGAAGCTCCAGAAAGAATTATACAAAAGAAAAAAAAAAAAAGGAGAATAGGCCAGATGGATACGGTTAAGTATAAAAAGCACAGAGTGAATACACAATATCAAAAGCAGGAAAGAACAGAACAAATTATGACAATGAGAATTAAGAATTTCATAACAGTTGCAGTGCTCTGTTTTGAGCTCTTTGTCTTTGCTCATCCACCTTTTTCAGCCTGAACAAAAGGTCAGCCACATTATATTTTTCTTCATCAACTCAAAATTGCTATTCAAGCAGAAGCACATAATGAAGAAAGGTAACAGGAGCTATTTGCTTAGAAGAACATTCAAAGAAAGATTTTTAGTGGAAAACACACACAAGCTGTGGTTAGAATAATTCATATGCAGGAAAACATATGGCATCATTTGTTCATAAATTCTCCACAAGCAACTTCTAAGTGAAACACCACTAGGAATTATTCAGCCTATTACTATATCAGCATGTAATTAATCACAACTAAGTCTGAAGAAAGACATGGTGTGGAAACACTGAAGTCAATGCTGGAGTGAATTATCATGATGTTAAAGTTCTCTATCCATGGGTCCTGCAAGTACAAACTTTATACATATAGTTTTCACTAGATGCTAGCTAAGTTAAGCTTTTCAGCAGTCAGGTTATCTAAGAAATTAATGACTTTAAAACCTCAATTTTATCTCCATTTGATGGCCCTTCCATGAAGCTGCAAAAAGATAGCTTAAGAATGGGACAGATGACCTTGGATGATGTGATAAGTAATATCTGAGATTTTTTTTGTCAGGTTAGATGATTACTGTAAACATAGCTGGTATTGTCTTGAAGAAAGGGAAAGTTCTGGATATACTGTCATAATTCCTTCTGGTTTCCGTATCACCATGTACCACTCAGGCTGCATGTGCAAGAATTTCATCTGATCCCAGCTGGTACTACTATGGTCTTGCCTTCCAAGCACTCATTTGCTAGCATCCATTTTACAGTGCCAGTGCTCCTCAACCCCAAGGAGAATGGATCTAGACAAGTAAACTAACAAAAAAGTAACCTACCAAAGAGTATTAATCATAATAGATCTTGCACCATCAAGCACAGTTTTTATATGAATTCCCCTGAGATCAAGAAGAAACTTGGAAAGGAATGAGGAAGTTGATGCAACATGTGAGACCTTTGTTCCATGTTGAATGAGAGATCAATTGTCTCAGTTGTTTCAATCACTCACATACTTTCACATACGCTCAAAGTTGCAAGTCCACTTGTGACAAAACCAGGAAGCAAGACTGAGGGACTGAGCAAGATGGGAAGAAGTGTCAATGGGCTGGGCAACAGCACCCGAACTAAGATCTAGAGCAGCTTGGGGGAAATACCTGCAGTAATACACAGCTAGGGTTACTTTACCAAATGTATATTTCAACAGACACTTGTTTTTCAGGTGTCTAGCTTGTGTGAAGCATAAGGCTGCCCAAGAATGGATACAGAAGACTGATGTAAGCACTGAATTTGAAAGACACTTTAAGCTAGTATACTGCATAATAACATCTATTTTCATTCAGGAAAGTTAAAACTGCAATTAGAAGCAGCCTTCCTTGGACCCCTACAAATTAATTTTAGGTAAGATGCAACAGAAAGTTCACTTCATTCTTTAAAATTATTTTTTAAAAATCCTTTTATATACCACTCTCAACACAGAACAATTTCTACATCACCAAATTTCCTTTGATTAGATTAAGACCTCTCAGTTTTCTATAAAGCAAAATTTCCTCAGATGCCTTTCCCAAATCACTTGTAAAGCTACAGAAAGGAAGGCTATTATCCCATTTTATGAAATATCCTATAAAGCATAAAAGCTGGAGTCTTCCTGGTTTCAATGAGCTTCCTAATATCTTTATTTTTAAACTACAGGGAAAGCTTCAGGGGAAGAAAAATAATTCAGTAGCTGCATCAGCCAAGAGTACTTAAAAAAAAAAAGTACTACTATAAAATGAAATTCTGAAACCAGTTAAGGAAAGAACTGCTCAGCATGTAAGAAAATAGCTCCTACAGCTCCTATAGCTGCCATCTGGTTGTCATCAACCTGAGCGAGCCATTTTAGACACTAGAGTAGAACTGCACCAGTAAGTGCACCAAAAGAACTGCTAATATTTCATTCTCTGACCATGTGGCTGCTAGAATGTAAAGGTTACTACTGCCCTTAGAAGGAACAGTGTACTTTTTTTCTCCAAGTCAGTCTTCAATGGGCAGATCAGAATAAGCAACAACTACTTTCTTCCTTGACAGCACCCTGACAGTACTCTGACTTTGGCACACACCTGAAATTATGAATACATTTGTAGGGTACTTTAAGAAAAAACAAAACAAACACATCAGCACACAAACCTGTCCTACTGACATTAAGAAACATGAGGCACATGGTGGGAAGAAATATATACAGCTATTTCAGTGTATGGAAACTTAACCAGAGAATTTTTGTATGTTGATAGAAACATTTTCAAATAAACATTTTAAGTAGTTATTTACAGTCAAATGGTAAAAGCAAACTGTTTATCAACAGTCTTTCACTTACTACACCAAACTGAAAAATCTGTCCCTGAACATTTTTGGCAGCAAGAAAGTAAAAGCAGTCATTACTAAATATTTTTACCAGTTCCAAAACACTCTATTATTTTCAGATGTGGTTTATACTCCACATTAATTGTACCAATATGAAAATTCTTCTATAAATACATGCAAGTTCAGAGACACTATACAAGTACCACCACAGTCTTCCTCCACAGGAAGTTCTCTGAAAATGGCTGGATGTTTTTTTGATTTGTTGGTTTTGTTTGGGTTTTTTTAAATAATGTAGCTGGAAATATTCTGGGAAAATTCAAAATTTTAAGCTATCACTATAAGCAATGCATACATCTGCATGTAAAGTAGCTTTTCCAATAATAATAACAAAAAAGATAATAGTGAACACTATGTGAATGAGACTTAAAACACAAAGGAGACGGTTCACCAGCAGTAAGAGCAAGCAGTGGGTGAGTACTTTGTAGCAGAACCATACACAGCCTGACACCACTGAATTTTAGAGAGAACAGACCAGAACCTGCCAGCTCTTTCAAGGCAAATGAGTGTGAGTTTTCCCAGAAAAGAAAGAGGTCTCTGAATTCTTGAGAGGCCTGAGTAAAAATTTCCTTCCTTCACACACAAGCCCTCTGAAAGACTATCTACAACTCTGAATGCATCATTATAATGGGGTTAGAAGCATCATTGTGAATAGGTTAGAAAAGGCATACAGGATTATCTGTAAATCAGTTAATGGCCCACACCATGGTTTTCAAAAAGTGAAAGTATAGCTTTCACCATTTAGAAAGAAAAAAGAACATTAATAACACTTTTTGCCTAATACATACTGTATTATGAATCATTAACTAGAGAAAGAACAAAATTCCCACATGATATTATATACTCACTGGCCATGAATGTTGTGAAGTTTCCCTAAACTAAAGAGAAATAAATCAATTAAATCAATACACTGCCACAGGAACAGAGCGTTCTTAAAAGATTTAAATATACAATATGACACCCCACCTACCTAGCATAATGAGCTGGAATGTCTGATTAAATACATTAAATACCTTTTCCAGCCTATGATTTTACCAGTTACCAGGTTGTAATTTTTTTAGTCCAAGCTGACATTTATCAGTATGCTGAATGGCACAGATGTTTTAATGTATTTATAGAAAATTGCCTAACAATAGCTGCTGATAGCAGTGTGCACTCACTACCCCCCCGGCCTTGGGTTCATATCTTGCTCCCAGGAATAGGCAGTCTGACAATTACCTAGGTAAGAGAAAAGGGATACTTGTTATTATTTTGAACTAGCTAGCTATACTTTTACTTTATAGCAAATAGAGACTGGTCTTCAGTATTGCTTGCAGTACAGTACCATTATAAGAGCACTGAACTGCAGCCCTGCACTAGCTACTAAGGACCACCAAATAAAGGGCGAGAAAACAGTGATAAAGACATGAGCCAAACAGACTACCCTGCATGCTTGTCCCTCCTCATAATTTTAGCAGCAAGCATGGCCACAGGACAGAGAGAGATGGCCTCTTCATCTTCGAAGCAGCTGCAGCAGCAGGTCACAAAAAGAACAATGGTGTGAATGGTTTTCTATCAGAGCACTGTTATCCAAACGCTGGTATGAGAAAGCCATTAGTTTGAGAAGGACGATTACGGCATCGGGTAAAATTCTTCACTGAGGTGTGGTGGCTGGTGTGCTTGTGTGTGGCAAATTAGAGTGTGCACACGTCAGAGTGACAGAGAAGGAGGCTAGACACTGTAAGATGCCTTACATGGCCAGGTGCTGTACCAGGTTAAAAAAAGCTGCTGCCAAGTAGCAGTGACTACCAGTCTGGCCTAAAAGCTAGAAAAAACAGGCACTATCCAAATCTCCCTTCAAAGCAAATGGCTTTCAGCAAAAAGCACCCATATGGGGACGTCGGTCTAAGACTGCATTTTCATTCAAGAGAATGAAGGAGTTGCCAGGATGATGCTAAGTGAGGCTATGATGGACAAAGTCAAACAGCCTTAAGCCAGCATCTGATGGCAAACCACTATCCCCTCACAAAGGTAAAGCAGAAGTCCTGTAAGGTATTTTGGTAGCTGCTTCATTTGGCAGTTTCTCCAAATCATGAAAGCAATGAGGGTTACTAATTAAATAACCTGTGTTTACTTGTTCTACCAAACAACTGGCCTGCATTTGTACGCCTGTCTCTGAATAACCTCTTGCATCAATGGGCCCAGAAAGCACCAAACTCAGGAAAAGATGTCTCTGAACAGATGTGGAAGGATTTCCCTACGCACCACTGAGTTTAAGGTAGCATGGGTACTCTGCATAACGAGGACAGCTTTCAAAAGCTGACATGTATCAGGGTAGGTGTATGGAAGAGTAATCTATAGAGGCATTCCATACCTGCATGGGATCAGAAATTCTTTGATCAGAAAGCAGCCAAGGCTATTGAAACTCCATCTCTCTGCACTAGCCCTCACTTTGCTCATTTCCTTTGCTGCATTTATGTCCTCAGAGCAGGAAAAACTAAAACTACCTGAAAAGCATACTCTAAAGACTTTCACACATCGAACAGATAGGAAGGGTGTAAGTGAACACAGTGAGCAATTTGGGATGGGGAACAACGGAAAAAAAA
>VWZY01003599.1:16177-47408 GCA_013399075.1 Chloroceryle aenea | reverse complement strand
GGAAGAGGATTATGTGGCTGGAGCACCTCTCCTATGAGTTGAGTGAGCTGGGATTGTTTAGCCTGGAAAAGAGAAGACTCTGAGGAGACCTAATAGCCACCTTCCAGTAGAAGGATGACCTAGAAGTAGAAGGAGGTCAGGTTAGTTAAGTCAGACCTATCTATCATAAACCGATGCTTACTGGATCTGAATCCATGGTTGTCCTGTATGTGTCTTGTGATGGCACTCAGGATGATCTGCTCCATAGCTTTCCCTGGCATCTAGGTCATACTGACAGACCTGTAGTTCCCTGGATCCTCCTTCCGGCCCTTCCTGTAGATGGGTGTCACACTATCTAACCTCAAGTCTACTGGGACCTCCCTTGTTAGCCAGGACTGCTGATAAATGATGGAAAATGTCTTGGTGAACACCTCCGTCCAAGCTCCTTGGCTGAATCCCATCTGGACCCATAGACTTGTGTGTATCTAAGTGGAGAAGGGGCTTGCACACCACTTCCCCTTGGATTATGAGGGCTTCATTCTGCTCCCCATTGCTGTCTTCTGGCTCAGTGAGCTGAGTACCTGGAGAACAACTGGTCTCACTGTTGAAGACTGAGGCAGAGAAAGTGTTAAGTAGCTCAGTCTTTTCCTCATCAATGTCATTGTATTTCTTCCTGCAACCAATAAGGATGGAGATTCTCCTTAGACCTCATATTGTTGTTAATGTATTTATAGAGATATTTTGTATTGTCTTTTATAGCAGTGGCCAATTTAAGTTCTAGTTGGCTTTGGCCCTTCTAATTTTATCCCTTCGTAACATCACAACATCATTGTAGTTTTTGAGAGTTGCCTATCCCTTCTTCCAAAGGTTGTAAACTCTCTTTTTTAATTATTTTTTTTTTATTTCCCAAGCTCCAGCATAAGCTGCCTGTTCATTCAGACTGGTTTTCTCCCCCACCAGCTCATCTTTTTGCACATGGGGACAGCTTGATCCTGCACCTTTAAGATTTCCTTCTTGAAGAGTGTCCAGCCTTCCTAGACTTCTTTGCCCTTCAGGACTGGCTCCCAAGAAACTCTGTCTGACAAGTTCCTAAATAGGTCAGAGTTTGCCTCCTGAAATCTAAGGTAGCAGTTCTGCTGACCCCCCTCCTTTCTTCTACAAGAATCGAAAACTCAATCATTTTGTGATCACTGTGCCCAAGATGGCCTCCAACCATCACACCCGTAAGTACTTCTCTGTTTACAAACACCAGGTCCAGCAACACACCACCTTTCCTAGTTGGCTACCAGATACAATAGAGTTGCATTAGCAACTTCATTAGCCCAGACAAAGGGCAATGCTAATAGAGTTGCACAGCTAGGGCTCCAAAAACGTATTTCAGCACTATGTCTGAATGGTGATAATTAGGCAGACCATGCCTTTTTAACACTGCATGAGATGCTGCATTAGGCTGTGTGAGCAATCAAGCAAATGTTCTGTAGTTAACAAGCTTCTTCTTCTGAGTCTGACACGAATAAGTGTGCACTACTATGAATTTTCTATTAGTGGAAAATGTTGAACAAATTTTAGTATTTTTTCCAGTCACAAAAGAAAGAACAAAATAATAAGCATAACAAAGAAAAAATAAAAGCAGGAGCACATGAAACAGAAGCTTGTGAGACTTTCAGAATTCCTTCTCCTCATTTGTCTCATAAGTCTAACATGTTCAGGAAAATTTATTTTGGAGTGTCTGAATCACAGAGTCATAGAATGGTTTAGGTTGGGTTAGAAGTGACCTTTAAAGGCCATCTACTTCAGCTCCCCTGCAGTGAGTATGGACATCTTCAACTAAATCAGGGTGCTTATAGCCCCATCCAGCCTCACCTTGGATGTTTCCAGGGATGGGGCATCTACCACCTCTCTGCACAACCTGTTTCAGTGCTCCACCACCTTCATTATAAAAAATGTCTTCCTTATATCTGGTCTAAATGTGCCTTCCTTTAGTTTAAAAACATTACACCCTGTTTTTTTTGTAGTCCCCCTTTAAGTACTGAAAGGCTCAGTAAGGCCTTCCCAGAGCCTTCTTATCTCCTAGCTGAAAAATCTGAACTCTTTCAGCCTTTCCTCNCTTGGCCTTGTTGAACCTGATGACGGTCACACTGGCCCAATTCTCAAGCTTGTCCAGGTCCCTCTGGATGGCATCCTGTCCGTCTGGCATGTCAGCCACACCATTCAGCTTGGTGTCATCTGCAATCTTGATGAGTGTGCACTTGTTCTACCATCTATGTCTTTGATGAAGATATTAAAAAACATTAGTCCCAGTATGGACCCCTGAAGGACATCACTTGTCACAAGTCTCCATCTGGACATTGAGCTGTTGACCACTCAACCAATTCCTCATCCACCAACCAGTCCACCCATCAAATGCCTATCTCTTGTAATTTAGAGAGAAGGATGTTGTTGGGGATCAAGTCAAAGATCTTACTGAAGTCCAGATAGATGACATCCACAGCTCTTCCCTTGTCCACTGATGTAGTCACTCCATCATAGAAGGCTGGTCAGGCAGGACTTGCCTTTGGTAAAACCATGCCGGCTATCTTGAATCACCTCCCTGTCCTCTATATGCCTTAGTGTCTATTCTGGGAGGATATGTTTCATGATCTTCCCAAACACAGAGGACAGGCTCACAAGTTGGTAGTTCCCATCTTCTTCTTGTGAGTCCATCTAGTGTAAATGTGTGTCTGCAATACCTTTAGTAACAGAGAAGAAACACTTCTGTCATGATGCTTCAGAAGTTTCTGCAAGTGTTCTGTTCCCCACTGAGCTATCTGCATTCAGACATTGATGTCTGAACAGAAGACTGTCAATGAGACACTGTGCTGAAGAAAGGTGTCCTTTTGCAGCAGTCATTAAAGAACTGTAGATAAAGGTTTTGATTGTACATTCCTGAGTTGCACATACGACATGATTGCTAAGGCTTATCATATTTCTGATTGGGATATCTCCTGGAAACACTGCTACATGGGATTATGTTTAAAGCAATTTTTTTTCTTGAATTGCATTGGAATGTTGAGAAACATTCCAATCTTGTTCTCTTTTCTGGGTATTTATTACACTCATGACTGCAATCCATCTGGCTGTAGCCTAAAATTGGATACAAATTTGAAGATGAGGCAAAGAAAATTTTGTAGGGTATAGGTCTTATCTCTGTAAAAGATGGATGTCCTTCACTTAAAAACATCTGGCTATTAAGGAGCCAGTATCTGCTCCATTTATTGCAGAGATGGGAGACAAAAAAAATATGATAGGATCATGTTCTTTTTAGTCCTCTTGGTTTCCAAACTACATTTGAGTTCTTCATCTGTTAAAAGAAAAGCTGCCTTAATTTGATGTGTATTATACCATCAGGATAGAAAAGCCACCAGGGCAGTAGGAGACAAATACTTTTTAAGAAAATGTGTTAAGGAACAGAAAATCTGTTTCTTTCACCTATATGTATGTTCAAGGTGTCTGATTTTCTTCAGCTACACAGAACTAAAATAACAGAGCTCTCTCACTGCTACTGGCTTGGTTTTAGCAGTTAATGAGGTGGTTTTTTGGTAAGGTTTTCAGCTTTCTACTCAGTATTTCCTCAGCCAAATGAGGACTGAGGTGTCCATACATACCTCAGGGAAAGGTTATTTTGCTCCAAGAATACTTTCCTAAGTAACTGATGGTGACTGAGTTCTGTTAGCAATGAAAGGGATGTTTTCTGCTTCATACTTACATATGATGACCTTCAGTGCTCATCTGTACAGTTGATTTCCCATCAGGAAAAAGTCACAGGATTTTCATCGCATTTGCCATGTACAAATTTACTACAGAACATCAATTTCTTTTCATACATTTTCAGACTACTCCATATTATCATTTAACTATATTTTTTTAAGATAGCACTGTCCTTGTTGCTATGAAAGTTTCATGCCTGGCAGTCAATAAGATGATAGGCATTTCCATGACAAATGAAGGTACGGAAACCCTGTTTATTATCATGAAGTACCTGAAACTCTTCCCACTATGAATCTAGGTAGTAAATATTTAATCTTAGTATGTCCCAAAAAACATGCTTAGGAATTTTATTGATATTTATTTTTATGATAGTCCTTCAGCATAGGAAGTTAATAAAGCCTTACTGTAAACACTCAACTGAATATAAAGAAAACAATGCTCTGAATCAGAGCATTGTTATAAACTTTTATTTTTGAGCATTTTGTATTTCAAAAGCAATTGCTTAAGTATGTAGTGGCTTAAGTGCTTTGGGTTGTTTCTTTGGCCTTGTTATTACTTAATTCACTTTCACAGCAACTGTGAAAATTTGTAGACTCTCCCTTCATAAATATACTTTGGTTACATCACCATATTAAATAAAATCATTACTTAGTCATACCCACAGTGCAATCTGACACCTTTTGAGTGTTTTGATTTATCTGGTAGATAGAATGTTTTTTTGGTGATGGTTCACATTTGGCACATTGCCAAATTCTTGGAGGGCTTGGTTCAGCAAAGAAATCGGTTTCTTCCAAGATTTTCAGCAAATGTTTGAGGGAGTAAGACTGGGGCAATGTTACGTGCCACAACATTTACGGCAAACCAGAAAGAGCTTAGGAAAGAACTTAGCAAAGAAGGAAAGTCCTCATCTGCATAATAACCTTTTGGGAAGAAAAATGGGCCATATCCTCTCTTCCTTAAGTGTCTAACTTAAGGCATCTATTCAGATCTTCTGACCCTTCAAAGTGCCTCAGGAAGTGAGCTCAGGAAATCCTTGTATTCCACAAGAAGCCCAGTTCTCTGCCATATGCTCCCATCACCTATCTGACAGTCATATGTGAAAGAATCAAGGAAATCTGGCCTTAGGACCATCTTAAAAGCTCACTGAACACCCAACAGATCTTTTGACAAGCTTCTCCCTTAGGTGTGTTTTAAAATGTCTACACATTTTATCGTTTATTGCTGCTTTGTTTTCTTAAAGAAAGAATGTGAAAATTGAATAATTTTTTATGAGTTGTTATTTAAAAAAAAGTGAAAGTAGCCATTTGTCTGGGTGTCAGTTTTGTCCTATTGCATTAATAACCCACATTTTGTAATACTGACCATAAGTATTAGACAGAATGGTGTTATAAACAAAAAGAAAATTGACAGGGAAGGCTAGGCCAACAAATAGGAGAAAAAAACAGTTTTAGGGAAAGTGAAAATGAAAGTCGAATAAGAGACTGGGAGACAGAAAGAAAATAGTTTCCTTGATAGGGAAAAATAAAAGCAGAAGCAGTGTATCTTTGTCCTTATAATCCATGGCATAGTGCATTCATCCCACAACTCCACAACTGCAGGAAGCTAGGATGGTTTCTGCCTACTGTTTCATATCTTCACCACTTGGAAGGTATTATTACGTTCAAATTAACGTGACAAAGGAAAAAAAAAACACTTTTATTTTGATTGCCTAAGCCTCACATAGGACAAATACAGTAGCTATATAGATGCAAATAAATTTTAAAAATTGAAAAGGAACTAGAAAGGCTGGAATAATTGCTGCCAGTAAGCTGATTAAAAGCTTGAACCTGCTCATATTGTAAATGCAAACTTGTACCTTGACTCAGTATGAGACTTGTCTGCATTTAGGAGCTATCTGATTATATAATTTGTCAGTACTGATGCTATGTCCTCCCTGGTACAGAAACAATTTTATTCCAGCTGTAGTTTGATAGCAGGGGAGCCCTCCCAGAATCCCCAACTCAAACACTGCAGGCAGGGAGCTGCTCTCTTCAAAATCTGGACAAAGTTCAAGTGCAGTTTAAAAAGCTACTTCTCTGTTGGAGGCTGTGAGAAAAGTTTCTCCATACTTTCATGTCTTTCTTTTTTTTCAGATACACTATTGGTTACTATTAGGTGTCAGGTGCTCATAATGGCATCCCTATTTTCACATGTGTAAACCACTAAAATTGTAACAGCATCATACAGATTCTCCAGGGGATGATGACATGTATACAGAGCAAAATAAAGATTTTTGAGATTGATTATTCAAAAAAGCAAAGATCAGGTCTTTCTATTTGACATACTCATGGCAGTCCTAGTGAAGTAAAGGGAAGTTACATGTTACATCAGAAGGCAGAACTTTGAAAAAAGTATTTTTCCCTCTCCTTACCAGTATAAACAAAATTAACTAATGTCAAACTGATGCCCTTTTAATCAGAGCGGTTTTTCACTACTATACGTTGAGATAAACACATAATTTCAGGTTCATAATTTGGAGAAGCATTTGAAAGGGGTTGAAAAATGACTAAATGTCATGGTTTAGGTTCAGGGCCTCCCCTTAGAACAATAACAGATGCTCTCTGTTAACTCCCCTCCCTCCCCAAAGGGGAAGAGAAAGGGAATAAGGGAGAGAGACTAAACAATTAAAACAGGAAACTAGAAGAGCTGTAATGATGATAATAATAATAAAATAGAATAGGTACAACTGTATACAAGACCANCTGTCCACCCCTCCCTGCAGCTGCGGCCTTTCACTTTCCTTCACTCCCCAATGTGTTACACAAGGTCCAGCAGTGTCCTTGGTCTGCACACCAACCCTTGGTAGTAACTCTAAACATGGGGTGTTTTACTGCCAGCAGCAGACCCTGTCTGTGAGAACAGGCTGCTGACTTCAGACAGTGCAGGTAGTTAGAACTGAGCTGAAAAGTAAAATCACTGAACAGAATTAGTTCTGTTCTCACTTGAACCAGGACACTAAAATTATCATAATTTTAATGATACAGATTATAAATAACAGTAGTTTTGTATCCAAGGAAACCATTCTGGGATGTAACTTCTGTCTGATTTTTTCTCCATTCCTTCTTGTGGGGTCATTAGCTGCATGCAGGATGACTACAAAGTATACAAGCTTGGGTGACGTGGCCTTTACACTCTTCTTTGCACAGGTGCATGGATGTATCTAAAAGACAATCTAGTCTTTCAGAAGAAGCTTATTTCTGAAAATGAAGGAAACTTTTTGATACTCAGAGCTTGTATATCTTCCCTCCCCTGGTCTTGGATAAAAATGTCAAAAGTATCCAATGCTATATTACATTGCCCAAATGCTCAGCAAGTGTAATTGGCTTAGATTTAATAGTTTATACAGTGCATAGCGTTCCTGAAATATTTTGTCTGAGACATTTTCCAATAAATTTCATAATTGTCAAATATTAAGAAGCAAAGTACTGAATACCACAAGGGAGAACAGCAGCACTGATGGCAGAGCAAAGCTTTAGCATAGAGGAGACCATCATTTTACAAACACAGAAAGTAAACATAGTTGGGAAATGAGCAGAGGAAAATTCCACTTTTACTGTCAGTATAAGAATAATTTAGTGTTCTCTGGAAAAACAATAGGCTATTATCCCAGTCATCAGGTGCAACTTAATCAGCAGATGCTGTGCTACTGGTAAAGTGACATAGTTTTACATCATTTGAAAGTATTCATCTGTTTGGAGACAACATTTCTGGAATGGTAGTCAAGCTGTCTGGTTACCTGAATACAAAGGGACTTCTTATGAGACCATCATGCTAAATTTTCTGTGTTTCTAAATATGTTCCTTAAAAATCCAGGTCAAAGTCAAAACACAACATAATCAGCTGTCACAGTTTCTGAAACAACAGCTAGGTTATGAGGGTGGTGATTTTGTAGTTTTATCTAACGCAGAGTCCCCTGGACAGTGAGAAAATTAGATGAGTGCATGCAATTGCCATGGCCCTACACAGATGTTCCCAGGTGCTACTGGTCCTCCTGGTCTGCTGCAGAGTCACAGCAGGGCTGCCCCCTACTCTGTCCTACCTACAGCCTTTACAGGAGGTGACAGGGTTCCAGCTGCCTTGGCAATGCTCTTGCAGGCAGCTCTCCACTTAGCTCACTGAGACGACCTGTTATGTTAGTGGGAGTGAATCTTTTCATTTTGTTACTGGTGCAGCTGTATATGACAGGGAAGGATGGAAATTTTTAGAGCAGTGATTCACTTCATTTTGCAGTGCTTGGGTGCCTAAGTGAGATTTACTTCCCTCCCTCCCGGGTTCCTGAACGTTTAAGAATGAGATTTGTACAGTAAACTGCACAGGAAATTCTGCATGGTGTGCACTGAAGCTCCACATGCAGAACACAGGTGTTCCCCTGAGATGCATAATCCTCACAGCAATTTTGTCTTGTGTGCCTCTGTACAAAGAGGTAGGGCAAAAGTGTGCAGGAGGAATGAGGTATAGGAGGAATTAGGATGCCACACATAGTGTGTACTCAGAAGATTGTTCTATCTGGGATCAGGAAAGCTTACAGGAGAGCATACGAAGCTCTGAATATGCGTACCCAGTATTTCTAAAACAGCACTTAGGGGCTGGGGAGCAGCTGTCTGCTGTCTGCTCAACAACCCAAACCCCAATTCTAGTGGGCAGCACTCCACTGAGGCTTAAAAGGGGCAGATCAGCATGACAGTGAGCCCAAGTTGTTACTGCTTCTGCAGATATGAGGCTTTTATGGTTGAAAAGACAAGCAGTAAAAGTTTATGTCTGCAAGTAGAATGAGGAACAAAGGGCATAAACTTGTACCTTCCCCAGGCAAGCCTTGAAAAAATGCAGAAGGATATGTGTGTAGTTGTAGCAAAGTGTATCTCTGAAGTAGTAGTGCTATGCTATCAGCAACTGTGCGGTCATCAAGAGCCTTAGTGGCATAATAGAAACAGGTGGAGCATGTCAGGATTTATAGAAAGATAATCTAGTTTGCCTGCAATCTGTAAAATATTTATAACCCTTCCAGTTTACAACCCGTTCCAAGAACAGGATACACAACTACCTTGTTCCCTTGCAGAGGAAATGTCCTCTTGTCTGAAGCAGGTAGTCATCATCCAAAGGTTAAATAGCTTGTTGGAAACCAAGTACTATTCTTAGCAGTTTTATATGACCATAACTGATTATTACATCTTCCTCAATTGCTGTCAACAGAGAGGTGTCTTGCTGCTGCAATACGTTTAGCAATTACATTGAATTGTCTACAGTGTCACTCTGAAATTAAGGATTTAATGTAGCTGTCATAGAATTAAATTGTTTGCTTTATCTAATGGGGTATCTGATTAGATAACTGGAGTAATACCGCTGATCTGTCTTGTAAACAGATGACTGTGTTCTTTACCCATGTCCATACATGGAATATATACTTTGGGTATGTCCCCCAGGAATCTACTTCACACTTAGATACAGTATTGCCTCATTGCTTAAAATACCACGTTTAATGAATTCATTGATTTAAACATTGGGTATTTTCTCTGTTAAAATTCTCTTGCCAGCTCAGGTTGGCTGTTCCTCTTCCCATCTGCTATAGGAAACATAGTCAAAGAAGGTATAATATATCATTAGCTGATGTCATGATCAAAGCCATAACCAAACCACTGAAAAATCATCAGATTTTGGTGGCAAGTGCTATCAATATCCCAAAATTTCTAACATTACAATCGAAGTAAAAGGCTTGACAGGCTTTATCCTCTTCCATTAAAAGCAGTAGGCTTTTTTCTTTCACTTGAACAAGCACTTGACTTAGTCCCTTGTGACTTTTCCCCCTGTTTTCTAATTACTAAGCTACCTCATGTATTGAACAAAGCAGTGCAGTTACACCATATTACCCTGCCTAATCTATCTGTGGGGATAATTTAAACAGAATCTGCTCAGTAAGAGATTGACAAATTAATTGCAACTGCTTTCTGTTATAGTAAAAAAAAGGTAATCTCAGATACTGTCATTACCATCATTGGTGTCATGACTGCTGTTCACTGCTGTCATTACAGGAGCACAATTGCTGCAGTTTGATTGCTGAAAAGTTGCATTACAAGAAGCATGGTGAGTAAGCTATTTGGCAGTTCTACAGCATGTTGCTATCTTCCTGACACAGAACAAGACAGTACTGGTAGTGCTATTAGTGTTAACACAGCTGTCTCCAATAGAGGAAGCACACTAAATCATTAGCAGACCTGTGGCGCAAAGAATTTTCAATTTAAGCCACACAGGCAAATAAAGCACAAACCAGGGAGACATATGCTCACACGTGGAGTACTCCCCAAAACAGATGGGGTTTTGGGACTGTCTCAAGGAAGGAAGGAAAGCTTTTTTACAGTTTCTTTTTAATTGTCATATATAGTATTTTACCAATAGAGCTAGAGCACAAAGTAGGAACTGTCTAACTTAATCTCTGACAAACTTTTGAATGTAGAAAAAGATGAATAAGATAAACAAATGGATATATAGTGGCAAGTTGACAGGTTCTGGTGAATTCTTATGTGAATATGATTAAACTTTTGCAGTGTTTCTGGCTCCCATGCTTCCCAGTTTATTTAGCTTTCTCGTAGCATTCTCTTTAGATGCTCCTAGCTGCTCTCAAATTCCAAAACTGATGGGAAAGCCCAATTATTTCACTGTGCTTTTGAACAAAAAAAAACCCAAAACTTTTTTGGCTTCCTGTAGATCTGCTTCCTTAACAATCACTGACGGAGGTTCAGGGATTCTTCTAACCACCAATGGGTCAGGAAAACGTTTGTTACTTTTCCCTTTCATCCTCCTAGTCAAACAAATATTGAAACTTATACAGAGAACAACACATTTAACTCAGTCATAATGAGAAAACCATTTCTCAGAGAAAAGGGGTAGTGAGCTGTGAACCTGCATTTAGATGGATTGGATTCACAGAGATCTCTGAGAACATTGAAGATGAGCTGGCGCATGGGGTCTGTAGTGTGGCCATACCTGTGAGTGGGTGGTTTAGGAGGAAAGGTCAATCTCTTCCCTCGGGCATTGTGGCAATTTCAGGAAATAGTCTCTGCTGCCTGTGTGCCCTTCTGCTTTGTCATAGCTTGAGATCTTCAAGCAAAGAGCATGATGTATCATTTAGAAAGTGTGATAAGTATTTCTATTAGTCTTTTTCTTAGGTGTTGCACCTAAATTATGAGTCGTGCGAAGCAAGCACAACATACTCTGCTATCTCTTAAAATGCCACAAAGAATAACTCTATGTAATTTAAAATACAGCATGTTCCTAATAGATTACTTTTATAGGTATGCTTACTACCTATGGAAAGAAGGGATTCCTTGGGAAATAATTCCCTGCTCAATGTGACGTTACTTCTGTATTTAACCTGTGGTTTATTTCTGGAGAGAGAAGGACAGAGGAGGCATGGGAGAGGGAGAATGAATTTTTCTGTTTACTTTGTTGAGGGTTTTGGATAGCCTTTTTCAAAAGTACAGTTGTTCATCATAAAAATGAACTATTTTAAAGAGCTATGACTGAAGATCTTAGTCATTTTCTCAAAACACAAAATGTTTAAATAGTGTTCATGCTGCTACTGAGTTTTACAGAGACAGCAGCCGGTGCTGACTGGTTAACGAGAGAGTAAAACTCTGTACATCGAAGGGAATATAAAGATTTTCCACATTTCCTGCTGGGATCTTATCTCATAGCTTATCACACAGACAAAATAAAAATGAAATTTAATTGACGTCACTTCACGCTAGAATATCAACGGAGCCAGAAAATATCTACTAAGGAGCTTGCTGATCTTAATGACTTCTGTGATATCTTATCTAAGGAAGAATTTTTTACTTGCTCACATCATAATCTGAATGAGAAATAAAAGGAAAAATAAGGAAATATATTAGGTCTCAAGTTACAAATAAAATTTTACCATGTGAAAGCTTTTTCCTAAACAAACTTGTACATGAAAAGGTATTTTCATGTATTATTTACTGCTGATCAATAACACCCCCCCCTTATTTGTCACTATTTTTAACAAATCCATGTGCTAAATTGATAAGCCTTTCTTCTATAAAATGATCAAACCATTCTTAAAATTTGCAATTGCCATGAAATTAGCACAAGAGATTTTATTCTGTCATTAACCCTCATTAGCTCAATAGTATTTCTTATTTGATTGTTTATCCTGTGTGCAGCTTGCAATTATAAATGTGTTGGTAATATATAAATGTGTTCTACTTTGTACAGTGCAAACCATGGAAGATCTAATATAACCCTCAAAAGCCTACATGCTATCTGCTTCATTGCTTTTCTCAGAGAAAACACTGTGTCTTCCTGGCTTGAGTAGTTCAGATCTGGGAAGAAAGGACTGCTTTGGTTAAGACACAAATCCACATTAATTTTCAACCAATTGTTATTTAGATCTGCATTGATGTGCCAATATTTGTTGTCTTTTTTTTTTTTTTTTAATTTTGATTTGTTATTGGACACATTACTATACTTGTTTTATCTGAAAAGGAAAAGTAGCAAAATAGCCTTATAGTCCTTTTGGCCTCGTGAGAGAACTGAGTCCTGTTTTGGTCTTGTAACCAAAAACATTTAAATATGTTGGGAGGAGATTCAAACTTATTCTATTTCACAGAATCAGAGAATCATAAACTGGTTGATGCTGGAAGGGATCTCTGAAGGTCGTGTGGTCCAATCCCAATCTGCCCAAGGAGGGCCACATACAGATAATTACCCAGGATCATGTCCAGATGGCTTTTGTATATCGACAGGGATGGAGACCTTGCAGCCTCCCTGTGCAATCTGTGCTACTGCTTAGTAACTCTTACAGTGAAAAACTGTTTTCTCATGTTCAGAGGGACCCTTCTGTGTTTCATTTTGTTATTGTTGCTTGGTCTGTCATTGGGCATCACTGAGAAGAGGCTGGCTCCATATTCTTTGCACCCTTCCTTCAAGTATATATATATATATGAGATTTTCCCCTCGGATTTTTCTTCTCCATACTGAACTCTCCCAGCTCTTTCAGCCTTCAGTCTTCAGACACTTCTTGTTTTTATGATCAGTTGAAACTTATTCGGAGTGGCCTCACAATGATATCTGCCAGCTCCCTCAGCACTTGTGCATCCTGTCAGGGCATATGGTCTTATATAAGCCAAGTTTGTTTGAGTATGCTCTGACATGATCCTCTTCCATCAAGGGTATATCTTCCTTGCTCTAAACTTTCCCCATGTTCTCTAAGGCCTGGGACTCCTGAAGGCCAGGCTTGCAAGTAAAGACCAAGGCAAAGAAGACATTCAGTCCTTCATCGTTGTCCATGTCCTGCAAAACCAGGTCCCGTGTCTCATTGAGCAACGGGTCTACAATTTCTGTAGTGTTCTTTTTATTACCTCTGTACTTAAAGAAACCCTTCTTGTTGTCTTTGACATCCTGGCCAGATTAAATTCCATTTGGCCTTTAGCTTTCATGACTTTCTCCCTTGATGTTTGGCAAATGTTTCTGTATTCCTCCGATGTTATCTGTCCTTGTTTCTACCTTCTGTATGCTTCCTTTTTGTGTCTGAGTTTGGCCAGGAGCTCCTAGTTTGTCCATGCAGGCCTCCTGGCATTTTTGCCTGACTTCCTATTTGTTGGGATGGACTGCTCCTGAGACTGGAGGAGGTGATTCTTGAGTATTAACTAGCCTTCTTGGGCCATTCTTTCCTCCAAGGTCTCATCCCATGGGACTCTACCAGGCAGATGTTTGAAGAGGCCAGAGTCCTCTCTCCTGAAGTCCCAGGTTGTGATCTTCCTTTTTACCCTCCTCACTGCCCTTAGGAGCACAAAGTCCACCATCTCATTGTCACTGCAGCCAAGGCTGCCTTTGAATTTCCCAATGAGGCCTTCGTTTTTGGTGAATATGAGGTCCAGAACAACACCTCTCCTTGTTAGCTGAAATTATTTCAGTTGGGTTGTATTCAAATTGAGCTCTCATATACTGAAGTTGCAAACATGTTCTGATGATCTAGAATAAGCTTAATTTCAAAATGTCTTCTTACTAGATGATTGTCATTGTTGAGGCAAATCAGGTCATTGAGGGGTGATGGGGAAAGCAATGGAAAAACTCACCATTGGTACCACTTGTTGCAGGCAAAAGCAATGACAAAGGTAGAAAAGTGTCATTTGTTTAACACAGGAGAACATCATGGCTACGGAATGCAAGAAATATGTATGTGAATCAAAGTTGGATGTGCTTAAAATTTGCTACCAGAATTACTAGCTCAGCAAGCCTGAGCCTCTTTCCATGGATTTAGGCCTGCTCCTTTGACAGAGTTCACCAGTGACCAGAAAGTCTTTATTAAATACACACACCACTTTTAACCTGGGCACAAAGGAGTCATATTTTACAGTACTGCTGAGCTTGCCTCGTATTAACTACCCTGGCTGTGTAGGTTCTGAGCAAGTACAGCAGGTGAGCAGCTCTTTACTTCACTGAAAGCAAAGCTCTGCCTGAGGTCTATCAAGATATAGAGTTGAGGGCTTTTTCCCCATTAGGTCTCCAAAAGGGAGTAAAATTTCCCTCTACAGGGGAAAAAGCTTTAAAAAACAAGCCTGATGTTTGCATAATCAGCAGTAGGAGATTGTAGCAGTTACTCTTCCACTGGTTATGGGTTTTAAAATAAATTCCCTGCTGAGGCGAGAGATAAATTTACACGGAGACATTTCTAGGAAAGACCTTCTAACCTGCCATGCCTCCACCCCAATATTACATTCGTTCATAATTTCACATCTGTCAGAACTGGTCTATTACAAACTAACCAAAGGATTATATTCCTTGAAGTCACAAGGAAAATGTATTTTGTGCCTGCATCAAAACCATTTTATAAATTAAATTTATTGGTCTAAATGAACCCCCCAGCTGACTGTGAAGTGAATACAGGAATTGAGAAATTATTGAGAAATAATATCATGTTTGCAAAGTAGACTGGATTAAAAGAAACTCCGTATGTTCTATAAGCCCTAAATGTGTCTTAGATAAAGAAAACTTCAGATCAGGCAATCTGAAGGACAATTACTTATTCCATGCCAGAGCACATTACTGAGAAGTAGCAGCTCTCGTGTTTCTATTGTGTTCTGCATATATCTGGCTGTGCCTGTTAAACTGTGAATGACTTTCACAGGTAAGGGCTGAGTAATGCCCAGCACACCATAACTCAGTGATATATTAAAATCTGTATTAAGAGAGAGAACATTGTATTATTATCAGGTAACTTGTTTTCAAACAGTATAGGAGTAATTGCATGAAGTGGAGAAGCCCTAGGTTCCTTCTGTTCCCTCTGTGTTGAACTGGTATGTAGTTGGCTTTGCTCCTTGTCCTTCCCATGGGCCAGCTGAGGCAAAGGCAAAGCCCTCATGCTCTTGGAGCACATGCCTGTGTTTCCAGTACATAAGGTCTGCTGAGATACCCAGACGCAGCAAAAAAATAAATGTACTGATTTCATAATTAGCTTTTAGAGGAGTACACTTGTTAAGATTGGAAAAATATAAACCCATGTGATTTTGGTAAAGATTTTCTTCCTCCTAAGGGGCAAAGTTTTCAAAGGTCCTCATGATTCCCTTTAACTTGAAGAAAAGGCACCAGGCTGGGAGAGGAAACAAACCCTGGGAATGCAAGGGTTGCAGTTTTAGAAGCGAACAAAAGAAAAACTCTTAAACATTGCATGGCTAACATAAATGAGTAGTAATGGTGGCTGCACATCAAAATAATGTAAGGAAATAAGCCTCATTTTGCCAGGTTTGCTGTTTTAGCCCTTCAGGTGTTGCTCTTACCAGCTCCCATGTGCCAGGGCAACAGTTCCGTGACGTGGCAGGCAGAGTCCTGATGTGCAGTGCTGCACAGTGAGGGGCAAGAGCCCCCTTCCATACATTCCATCAAACAAATCTTCATCATTTTTTAACTTCTTAGATGCCTAGTGTGGTCCTTGGTAAAGGTACTTGAAGGTCCTTTGCTTCAAGTACCTCTCTTCTCAGTTTTCTACCACAATCAGTGGTTAGTTGATGATTAAGGTATCTTTATTGCAGCAATACGGACTTCTCTCCCACTTTCTGCATTGCTGATAAGTAGGGGAATAAGAGAGTCTGGTGACAAGGAAACTGAAGAAATATCTTTATGTAGTGTGGTTCTGTGCATGATCCTTCTCTGAGTTCCTGCTTAAGTCCTGGAATTCTGCCCTAGCTGTTTACTGGATGGGGAGGGAGCAGGGGATGAGAAGGAGGAGTGTAGCAATGAATTTTTCACTTCTAAATTATTGGTAATATTTTCTGTGGAAAAATATCTTGTTCTTTCATCACAAATTTCAAGTTTATTGACTTTTTGCCCTCTCACCTTTTTAGCAAAGACATTTTTAGGATTTTTGAGGTAATGTGAAGGATGACTTTTCTTTCAATGTTCTCAATACTTCCTCATACTGCTGTTACATTGCAAAAGCAGGAAATGTCACTTGTGTACAAAGGGTGTAAGAACACAAACACAGTTCTCTAAACACTGAGGCTTGGGAGAACAATAGCATTTCCCAAGACTGACTGATCAGTGTGTCCAGCAGGTAGAGGGGGGTTCTTCTCCCCCTCTATTCTGCACTAGTGAGACCACACCTGGAGTAGTGAGACCACATCTGGAGTATTGTGTTCAATTCTGGTCTCCCCAGTTCAAGAGGGACAGGGAAATACTAGAGAGAATCCAACAGAGAACTACAAACATCTCTCTTGGGAGGAAAGGCTGAGAGCCCTGGGGTTGTTTAGCTCAGAAAAGAGAAAACTGAGAGGGGATCTTATTAATATTTGCAAATATCTGAAGGGTGGGTGTCAAGTAGAAGGGGCCAGTCTCTTTTCAGTGGTGCCCTGTGATAGGATGAGAGGTAATGGTCGCAAGGTGAAACACAGGAAATTCCACCTCAACATGAGAAAAAACTTCTTCACTGTGAGAGTGACAGAGCCTGGAACAGGCTGCCCAGAGAGGTTGTGGAGTCTCCTTCTCTAGGGACTTTCAAGACACCTCTGGATCTGTTCCGGTGTGGGGATCCTGTGCTGGCAGGGGGGTTGGACTCGATGATCTCCAGAGGTCCCTTCCAACCTCTACCATTCTATGATTCTGTGATCGAGTTGCATATATACAATGCTTTCTCTCTTTGCAAAATACTTATGATAAGACAGAGAATAAGCTGTTTATTTGTCATCTGAGTATATTTGCTGCTGGCTACAATCTGCAAAAGGCAAGTGTTAGTTTAGTTACTTTTTCTGTGTCAGAGCAAAGCTCTAGTGATTCCACTAGAAATGAAGCCCCAGGTTAGAGTTTTCCAGCATGGGTCATCTCTGTAGTCCAGCTGCTGTCAGCTGTTGTTTAAGCACCATGTTAGCTAGAGGATGTCTAATTCTCCATCAGGTCAGGGCTTCAATATATTTCAGTATGGAAACAGCACTAATGCTTTGCCATTTTCTGTGTAGCTTTCAAGTCTGACAAATTGCCTGCATGTGCTGTTGTTTTTCTTGAGGTTTTTTTCTACCATTCAGATATGACAGACAGGGGCATGCAACATGCATACAGACATTTTCCAATTCATCACATTTTTCTCCCCTGAGGGAAAGGACTGAACAGGAATACTCCTGCTCATGTCTTCCTCTGCTCTGGGATCAGAGCCTTCAAGATTTTTCTCATTTCCTTTTCACTGCTGAACAACCCAGAGCTCTGAAATTATTTGTAGACACCTTTCTAATGCGACTCTACAATCAGGATGCAAATGAGTGTGTATATATATATATATATTTATTCTTTTTTTATGAGGTACATCTCTTCTTCATTTCTCCTGAGAGCTTGTATTTTCAGGTGGGACCAGGTCAGGCCTCTACCTCTTGGTTATGTCAAGAACCACACCTCACTGCTGGTGGGTGCAGGTAGCATCCCGTGGGACAGCTTGTCCAGTACAGTTCTGGCCCCCTGCAAAACTGGGCATGTGCCACAGTAATTCACCTTTCCTCTTACACAGGTTAACTAAGAAAGAACTCAAACCCCCTTCTGGTTCCACATTTTTCTCAAGGGTTTTGCCTTAAAAATCTAAAGTCTTTTTAAAAGGGAGTAGATAAACATATGCAATAATTTGGGGCAATTATTTAATCCCTATGCAGGACAGAAACTTTGGCCTCTCCACAGCTTTTTAAGCTCTGACTTGGCACTGGGACACCTGTCCCAGTGTACAAGTGTTTGCTTTTTTTTCATAATTAACAAACTGTTAAACCCTTTTGTTTCACATCTGCTCAACTCGGTTCCAGAAAACCACAACAGAAGAAGCAGAGTTCTGCACTCCTTGTTCTTTGGGCCTGTGAAGGCAATGTCTTGGCAGTGTGGATGTATGGTGGCCTCTGTGTACTGGCCAGCCCCAAAGCCAAGAAAGACTCAAGAAAACCTCTGCTACACAAGCAATTTAGCTGAGGGGATCAGTTTTTCAACTTGGTTTTAGGCAAGTCCCTTTGAGGCTTTGTTGGGACCACCCTGGACTGCTTTTCATAGATGGTTTTTCATTAGTTTTCTGACCTCCTAATGGGCTTGAGAATTTTTTCTGTGTCCAAAGACACGTTCCTTTGCTCAAGAAAGTCTGTATTTCAGTATTGTGTTATGAAGAATTACTCCATCCATGAAGAGGACATGCTTTGGAAGACTGTTTACCACTAATTACTCCTATACCTCAAATTATAGAAGATTATCTTTTGTATGGAAGATCTGGGCATGAGACCATGATTCTGAACCTATTCTAGATGCAGGGGAATCTGTGATATACTCATATAATGAAAGAGAAAACTGCAGAACAGTAAGATGATCCACTTCGGTCTGTCCTTTCCAAGCTAACTGCTGTGTGATGTTTGTGTCTTTCATTTCACCATTAGATGTGTTGCATGGTCTTTCATCTGGCAGTTGTTTTATTATTGAAGAAGGTTGCAAGTTATTTCCATGGCACAGATGTTTTATATCCTTCAGGCTAAGTTTCATGGGTCTTTATTCCATCACGTGCATGACAAAAACCCTCACCAACTATGGCTCTATTGAGTTTACCAGTGAAATCCCTGGAAATGCACTGGGAGAAGGTTCGAGCCACCTTGAGCCATACCGTGAGGCCAAGGACACATGACGTGGTTATAAAAAACAAAAAGGTTTTTATTTTCTATCATTTACAAATTAAAGCCTGCTATGAACATCAGTTTTTAATCAGGTTGATGGCTGTGGGAAATGTCTGTGCAATTATACATGTTCATGAGCTCTTGATCATAAGCTGACTGATGAGTTTTTCAGAATAACTGAAGTCCTGAGAAGGACACTGCTCACCTGAGAATACTTCTTAGCAATTACTGATGGGTTTGTTGCCCCAAAAGAATTTTGTCAGTTTTTTAAATATACGGGACTCCGTGACTTGAAACAAAACCTTGACTTGTTTACCTTTTCAGATTAGGTTACATAACTCTCTAGGCCCTAATGGGGCAAGTAAACAGATTTCTAGGAAGTGCTGAAGAAGCACATTCCTTTGTTTCCTTTGAAAAGGCAGATTCCTTTTCATTTCTGCTTTACTACGCATCGACCAAAGTAATGGGAAAATTTTTATTATTATCAGTGGACTTCAGACCAAGGCTATTGCCTTAATGGTAGAACTTGTTTTCTGATCTTAAGCCTGAAACAACAAAGAATTTCTGCATATTTATTGTTTTATCTTGATAGCTAATAGCAACAAAATCTTTCTCTTTCTTTTTTTTTTTTCCCCAGACCCTTCCTTGCTGACAGTGATAACTCAGAATTTTTACAAGTCTGAAAACATGAGCTTTTTCAGTAGAGTGGTAAGCCAAGTTACCACTCTGACTTTCAAAGATTTGAGTGCATTGGGAAGAACATAGATTCAAACCAATGCTCAGGGTAGCATTTAAAGGAATTAAAACTTTTTTTTTTTAATTATAAATATGAATCTATTTTTAAACAGTATAAAAACATTGGTATGAACATGATGTCTAAGGACAGAGACAATGGCAAGGGACAGAGACAATAACTTTTTTTAAGACCAGAGTTAAAGACAAACTGAGAAAATTACCCAAGTTTTAATCAGATAAATACAAACCAATCATCCCTTAAGGCAAATGCACCTGGTGTTTGTGAAGCAGAGGTACCACTAATCTGAAGTTAAGGAGAAATTAAATTTGCTTTTTCAGAGAAAGAGAAGGAATGTTTCCTAGGCTGTTTAAATTACTATTGTAGATAAAGGCAGATCTTGAAGTTACTTGATTTCATTTGGTTTGTGGCTGGAAGAAGTTCACCCTCTGCCTAATTGTCTGACTCTTTCCTTGGATTCTGATTCTCTTGAACAAGTGCATCATTGTATCAGTCTTAAAAGAAACACTGAACAAAGAGAGGGGGCAATGGCTTGTGTCATAGAGCTAGCTAATGACAGTAAATCCACACTCTGCAGCTGGAGCTTTCACAGGCTTTCAGGACAGGGCTGACCACCTCTCAGACAACTGGGCTACAAGATACTGTGAAACTCTGGTAAGGAGCAACAGAAAGAGCCAGAGTGGGGAGAGGAACCTTTAACTAGGTGCTCACTAATGAAGGAATTGCTTTCCAAAAGTGCTTGTTTGCCTATGTAGCCATTATGGGATGCAGCACTTAATGGAGGCAGGGGTTCAGCTAGTACAGTCATCCCACCCATCCTGGAGCTGAAGGCTGCACTGTGGAAAACTCCTGGGAATTAATTGCCAGAACTCCTGGGAACTCTTGTTCAACATAGTCTTCAATGACCTGGATGAAGGGATGGAGTGGACCCTCAGCAAGTTTGCAGATGATACAAAACTGGGAAGAGTGGCTGACCCATGAGAAGGCTGTGCAGCAAGACCTGGACAGGCTGTCAAGCTGGGTGGAGGGGAACCCAATGAAATTCAACATGTACAAGTGTAGAGTCCTGAACCTGGAGAGGAATAACCTCAGGCACCAGTACAGGTTAGGGGCTGACCTCCTGGAAAACATCTCCATGGAGAAGGACCTGTGAGTCCTGATGGGCAAGTTAACCATGAGGGGTTAACCATGAAGGGACTGGAACATCTCTCTTATAAGGAAAGGCTGAGAGACCTGTTTCTGTTTAGCCTGGAGAAGAGAGAGGATCTTATCAATGCTTGTATCTAAAGGGNGATAGTGTCTTAGTCATGCTTGTATCTAAAGGGGAGGTGTCAAGAGGATGGGGCTAGTCTCTTTTCAGTGTGCCCAGTGATAGGACAAGGGGGGATGAGTACAAACTAGAACACAGAAAATTCTACTTAGATATTGGGAGAAACTTCTTCCTTGTCAAAGGATGTGATGGAGCACTGGAACGGGCTGCCTGGAGAAGTTGTGGAGTCTCCTTCTCTGGAGACTTTCAAAACCCACCTAGGTTCCTGTGAAACCTGATCTAGGTCATAAACCCAGCTTGAGTGCTACATGGAACTATGCCAATGATGAATCTTAATTTTTCTGTCCTCTGTGACACTCTACACAGCAGGCAGGGCAGATTTTCCTCTTTCTGAGCAAACATTTTTCTTTACAGCAGCATGTCCTTTCTGTATTTCACAGGTTCAACAAACTTTTCAAGCTTTGAAAGATAGCTTACACTTATCCTAAAGTGATTTTAAGTTACCAGGTTCATGTAAATGCTACAAGCTACATTTGTCCTGCACAGTACCCATGACTTAATTTTGAAGACACTGTACAGATGCAAAAGCTCTGCATTGATCTTCTGGCTTTCTAAAGACAATGTGCCAGAATTTAATCTCCTGCAGAGCTTGTCCTCATATATAGACATGACTTTAATATACAACTGTGAGCATGCTATTGTAGGAGAGGGTCTTCCTTCTGGATGTGTACCACTGCAGTCTGCACTAGATGGCCTGTTCTACATAAAAGGAGGGTGCAAGACAGGGAAACTCTCTCAGGGTGAGACGATCCATGGAGAGAAACATCCCAAATATGCTGCACACTTTTACAGGAGACACACATAAAGCAAGCTTCCCTCAAATCATTAGTCTTGGATGAAACTACCACATGCCAAGCAGAAGTATTGCTATCAGTGTTTTCTAAAGCAAAGAGCAGGCCCGTGCCTACCCCGATGATCACAGAGAAATATGTCCTTGGCATATACACTGTGAAGTTTTATCACTGGCAATCCAGTGTGGAGACAAGAGGCCAGGTGTAGCTGACCTCAGAGACTACTTGATAGAAACAGAGGGGATTCCCTTGCAACTTCGATGATCTTTACAGTACTGAGAGCTACTGCTGGCACCATACATTTTAACCGTGATGTAGTAAGGCAGAGACGTATTATTTTGGCAGAAGACACCACCAAGTGCTACAGTATAGGCACTGCATGTAGGCTTTGCTAAAGGAGGAGCTGTTGTGAAATATACTAACTACCCTATACTAGTTTTTGGCTATAATGTATTTTTTGTCTGCAGTACCCAAACAAGCTACAGGCCTTTGACATTTTTAACATACGGATTTAACCTGAAAACTCTTCAAACAGTTTAAAGGTTTTCTGAAATAGAACTGGAAAAATGGAAGAACACTGAAATAAGGCTTCAGGGAATGAAGTAGTTCTAACTTTTAGATGTCTGTGTTTCAAACTGAAAATGCTCCTTATGGTGATGCACAACATAGTACCGATGTATCTCTGTAGCTTCCAGTTGAGAAATCAACCTGTTTCACTGAGGGTCTCCCACAGTATACCATACTGCATACATGAGAACTGCACAAATACAGGAGCTAGTGAGACTAAAAAGATCTCCTACTACTTTATTTTATGCTTTGGAGAAAAATTATTGTAACCAACTCTGTGTAATCAGAGTTTTTCATGGCAACATGAATTTTAGAGGAAAGTGGAATTTAAACGTCTTTAAACAGTTACAAGATTAAATAGTAAAAAAAATCTGGGCTCTTTTTCCACACTGACTCATTTGCTCCCATGTGGTATGTGATGAGACCTAATCTAGTGCAACACCTACCTTGAGAAGGAGACAAAACAGGTCATCCCACCATCACCTTCCGGGCCAGGGGGGCTGTAGTCCTGGAGTAGAAGCCTTAGCTTCTACTGTCTGGAAGGTGCCTTCTAAGGGTCTTGTAGGTTTCTTTCTGACCTAACACACAAGGTGTGTCAGATAGCACCTGTGCCTTTGTTGTGCAAAACGGAAATCCCACTGTGCCTGTAGTCTTGTATACCTAATGAAAGGCTTTAAACTCCCTTTTTCTAAACTGCCTCAGCTACAGATCAGGACATTCATCATAAATAAAAGGATGAGAGAAGGATAATTCCCCAAATGCGCAGAGTATCTACAATGTTTGACAAATCCCACTGACATCCCCCCCTAGTTTGCTGCTCCTCCTCCATCCTCCCAGGCTCACACCTCATCACCCACATACGCAAAATACATTGGAAGATATTTTTAATACATGTAAATATAGAATCTAATTAATGGATGGAGGTTTTTTCTGTGCCTCTGACTGAGCACTGCAGTGCTCAGTGAAGGAGGCTATGTTCTTCCTCCCTCCTTCTCCTGTGTGCATAACTCAACCCAGGAATTACCAGTGGATCTTTGGCTTTTTTTGTACCTCTGTTATGGCTTGTCTGCTCGAGTATGCCCTCCACCATCACTTTTGTTCTTAAAGCAGCCTCACAAAGAATGCACCCAGAATGTGCTGTTCAACTGTTTTTCAGAAACAGAAAATTTTTTGGAGATTTGATGGTGCCGTTGTTTCCTGTTGCTAGGCGAGTCAAAATATGTGTCTCTGGTCCCTTGGCTAGCCCTTGTTTCTTGGCTAAGGGATCTACTCCAGCAGTG
This sequence comes from Chloroceryle aenea, assembly GCA_013399075.1. Classification (NCBI taxonomy): domain Eukaryota; kingdom Metazoa; phylum Chordata; class Aves; order Coraciiformes; family Cerylidae; genus Chloroceryle; species Chloroceryle aenea. The sequence goes on along the minus strand of VWZY01003599.1, from coordinate 23,793 downwards.
ACAGGACAGCAAGGAGAAGAGCTAAACACTATAATCCAGCTGGGCCACTTTGACTCACTGCACTCCATTTAAATAGCTCCTTTGACAGGGTCTAGGCTAGCTGTGACACGTGTTTTGCTCCTCTCATGTTGAGAGTTAATAAGGGAAAGTCATATCTGCTTTTTCTGTATGAGTGAATATTTGTAATATGCATCAGAAATATTGTGGTTTTTTTTTGTTTTACCCACTGGAGTTTGCACAAATAGTCGTTGTTTTGATAGGCATTTTTTTCAAATAAGTTTAAAATTAGTTTAATAAGAACAAACTATGTCAGATCAAGGCTATCCTGGGCCAAGCTTCTTCCAAGAGACTAGTCAGCAGTTAGCCCCAGTTACAGAATCAGAAATAGAAAACAGAAATAGAAATAGGTTGCAGCCTTGAGTTGTGGAAATTAACTACAAAACATGAATTGAGTAAAATAGGGATTCTCTCTCTCTAAAGGGTACCTTTAGATGTCTTTTTCCTACTCTGGTGCAGTTAAAAAGCATGACTTGCTGCTTGCACTGTAGATGTGAGAATCAGGTCTGGCCTAATATGACTGCCTGGGAAATTAATTATTCCTTCTCTTGCTGGTTTCTCTGGCAGGAGTGATGGAAGGTTATTCTGGTAAAGCTGGAAAAAGCTTGCATTTTATCCACAGGAAACCTAAACCATGAGGCCAATCAATCAAGCTCCTCCTGAGACAGTAACCTGAGAAACTAACAAATTATACTAACTTCAAACTGTCAATGTTTTCCAAATTTTACTTACTAACAGCCTCAAATATACTAGAAAGCCCACTTTCCACAAGTAAAAATAAACAAACTACGGCGTTATGTTGTCCTCATTTCAGCTGGGATAGAGCAGCTGACAGAATGATGTGTACTGCATTTAGTGTGAGAACACACTGATGTTTTTGTTGTTGCTAAGTAGCGCTTATCCTAAGGTAAGGGTTTTTCAGTTTTCCAGTCGTTAAGCAGGTGCACAAGAAGCTGGAAGAGGGCGCAGCCAGGACACCTGATCCAAACTGACCAAAAGGCTATGCCATACCACAGAACATCATTCTCAGTATATGAACTCGGGGGAATTGGCTTGGAGGGGTCAGTCACTGCTCAAGGACTAGCTGGGCATCTGTCAGCAGGTGGTGAGAAATTACATTGTGCATCATTTGTCTTTTCTTGTGTTTTATCTCTCTCTTGGTCTTATCTTCTTTTGAAAATAATAATAACAACGAACATAATTATTGCTGCTATTATTATTGTTATTAATAATAATGATTATTAAAATTGTTCTGTTTAGATCATTAAACTGTTCTTATCTTAACACACAAGTGTTACTTTTTTTCCAGTTCTGTGAGTGAGCAGCTGTATGGTTCTTAGTAGCCATTTGGGGTTAAATCATGACACATGTACATAACTATTAAAAAAAATTTACACATTTGCAGCTACTGGTCTTGCAGTCAACAATTTTTATTTACAAAGGAGTGGGTTATTCATAAAAGGAGTGGATTATCTGTAAAAGGATGTAATGTATAGAGCTTTCTTATCTGAAGGATTTAAATTGCTGCATGCAAGCATATCCTGCTTACCTGACATGGTTCTCATGAAGAAGGAGTTATATAACCTGCAGGTGCATCAGCTCTGTGACTGCCCCATTGGGGAATATCTTGTATCATCAGGGATGGTCACCCTGCTGCTCGATGTTCTCACCTATAGCAGTAGTAGTAAACTGCCTCTATTCTGACCTGACTGGTTTGTTTTTTTTTCCCTAAATGTGACAGCATCAACACTTTTTTCCAGCACATCCAAACAAATTAATGCTGCTGTAGGACTATGTAGCTAAAGCTTCTTTCACTATTATTAACATGCACAGTGTTAAATTATTGTCTTTACTTTTCTCCTTCTTTGTGATCAAGCTGTCAATGTCTACTAAGACTTCACCATTTCTCTTTTTTTTGTGATATGCTGCAATTTTGTCAAGTGTCTGTGACTTTGGCTGTACTGCTGTTATTTCTGACTTTTCATTCGGCAATGTCTTTGATGTACATTATTTATTCTTGTGGATTTTTATTTTTTTTTTCATATATAGCAGGGTTTCTAGGATTAGCAGAACATTTTTCATCAAGTCATCTATTTTTTACAAAACTTATCTCTGGGCAGTCTTTATCTACACTGCTTTCATAAATGTACCCTATTATATTATTCCTAAGGAACTACAGAAATATTGTATCAAACACATGACTTTTCAGTCACTCCTCTGGCAGATCTGATGTATTATGTCAGCTTACAATCACATACTGGAATGTTATTTTCCAGTACTGCCCTAAATGAAAGAAGGGTTGCTCTTCTGCACTTGGGTGGTCAAGGAGGTGAGAAAGAGAGAGAAATGATTCAGGGATGTTTCTGGATCTCTGCAAGAGAGGCCCAACAACAAACGGCTTAATAAAATAGCTGTTTTAATAAAATAGAATGAGAAGAAGAATATAGATTGTGTGGAAATTGAATGTCCCTTTGGAGGCAGGGTTCCACACTTTTGTGTGTCAGATGGATGCTGGATGGATTTTCCCCAGAGCATGCTGTGCAGATTCTGTCCTCCCTCCCATGCTGTGGTAGCTTTTCTTTTGTGTAACAAACAGGAATGTGTATCTTCTCCTGACAAGGTACAATATTATCTCTGTCATAGCATTACCAGTGCAGAACACAGGTCAGCAGGGGTCACTCCCGTAGGTCCCGTTACGACATCTATTCATGCAAACACATAGGCTTTAAGTACAAGGCCCAGTAGATATGGCTTGCTCAAGATCACAACCCCCTCAGTGTTTTCAGCAAGGCTCCCAGTACTGCTGTATAAAAAGATGGTAATGCTGTAACAATTGCAAACATGCCCTGCATGTGCCTGGGAGGTATTATCACATACTGGTGACAGCAGAAGTATTATACAGGAAATTTACACCAGAATTTTTCCTGTTTGTTCAGTCATTGCTTAGTGTGGGAACAAGGCTGTAATGGCAATGTCTTGTTGCTCTAGACCTCCTCGTCGTGTCAAGATACAGCCCAGGTAACATAGGAAGAGAGTGATCTTAACAAATAATAACAAGCACACAGAAAAAAATATTGCAGAAATTTCCTTAGCTACCTCCTCCCTGTGGTGTGAGTCACTAGGACCACCATTTTCATATTCTTTTTTCTTATGATCTCACATAGGTAGAAAACCTTTCTCCCTTGCAGCTTGAAAATTAATAAGGCCTTTTCAGTTTTCTATAACGAGTATAGAGGTGAGGGCCAATGCAGGCTGTTCCTGGACAAAAGAAAGCCTACACAGATGACGTGTGACACCTGCTCTCTCTTCATTAGGTTTGTATGGGATTATGTACAGTAGAAAAAAACACCAAAAGACTTTTCACTAACAACAATAACTGTAAAAAATGTAACATCAGCACAGAGCAGAAATTCTTTTTTTCAGCTGTGTAATGCAGTGCTCAAGTATTCTAACATTAGGTATGAGCTGTCAATCTTCTTTTCTTGGCGTACACATTTGTGATTAAATTTCAACTACACTTTTTGAAGAACCATGTCTACTGAATTTGAATACAGGTAATTAGATTCTACTTATGTAAAATTTTCCCTCCAAGCTGAACCGAGTGCAATTTATTACAAAAGAAAAACACGTCCTGTATGAAGGATGAATAATTTTTATCATGGATCACAGCAGCCTATCATGACTGAGAAAAAGGATTAACCAAAACTGTTCGACAGAAGAAGATATAAATCATCAGCGAGACTTTTCTGAAATTGCCAGTGATATAGTTCTAATGCAAATATTTATCGACTTAGTGGTTCTCAAGATCTGTTCTGCTACTAAGATTGCAAACCCTATGTCCACAACCTGTGCCCAAACCTGCAGACATTGGAAAGGGGGATCGAGTGCCATCTTGTGGATGCCACAAGAACATAAAAATTTATACTGGAAAGAAGTATTCATTAAAAAAAGAGGATGTATGCAAGTATACATCTACTTACATATAAATTATGACCAAAGGCATAATTCGTTATTAATAGGAATAAACATATTATGAACAATATAAACGTAACTGCTTCACGATTTTTTCTTTGCTCTACAGCTGAAATAAACAAAAAATTCCAGAGGTCAGCGATCACATTTTCTGCTGTTACAGCCTGTCATTAGGCAACTGAACAACTTCAGTATTTGGGCTTAATATTCAAGATGCTTCCATTACTAAAATCTTTAAACAAAACTTTCTGTAACATCTCTCTCTCCAGAGAGCAGAACCGGAGAGCAGAAAAGAATGTATGCAGCAGTAGCATATTTAGGACTGTTTTTTTGTTCTACTTTAATTCTTTTATATAAATTACTACCTTTTTTTTTTTTTTTTTTTTTGGTACAAATGAAATTACATAAATGCAATGGCTGTAAGTTGGTGAAAGTTACTCAAACCAGAGCAATGAATTTAAATGTTAGCATTAAACAGATGGTGGGGATGTAGGATGAGAGAAAAAAGAATTAGAGAGAGGGTAAATTTGAAGTAGAATATTTTTTTTTAATAATTCTGGCCTTATCCTATAAAAGAACCAGTGTCTGCAGACCCATTAATTGGAAGCATTCAGTGTTGTGTGGTGTGATATAATTAGTTTCTGAAGACAGTTGCCCATCATTAAAATGCACTACATGCAATAACCTCCTCCATAAGCCACTAGCAGCAATAACCTCTGCCATAAACCATTTTTAATTTCACTGATGGAACTATTCTGGAGTCTTTAGGAATACCTAATACAAAAAATTCCACTGAGGCATTAAACCATAAAAAAATAGGTATTTTCACATAGTTCCTTTCTAAATACTTCATCTAATTAATTGATTTATTTTTTAGAGCAGCTTGTTACCAAAAATCTAAAGGAATTCTGAGAGTTTATGAAACCTGATAAATAACAGCATTTTCAAGACAATTTTGTGCAAAGAATTTATTCTTTCACAACAAAGGGCCATAAAGAGCATCCTCTTCCTTAGTATGATAAATAATATCTCTGTAATAATAATTAATAAATCACATTGCTTTGTTCTTTTAAGTTACATTACAAAATAAGTGCTAATAATCCCCTTTGTCATTGTCTGAACATCCTGAGCCATTTACAACAGAAATGGAAAAGCTGCTTGAATAAATATTCTGTGTGTTTAAATCACTGAGAATATAGTTAACAAACAGACAAAAGGAGTCCCTTTTTTCATGGATGTTCTTATAGACCATAATCCCCTTTTCAGTAAACTCCGAAGTTTGTGTGTCGAATGAAAGGTTATTTAACAGACGCTACAGTAAAGATTAATCACAGATTGATACATAACATATTTCTGCTATATTTCATACAAACTCTGAATACAATACAGTTATCTGGAGAAGTCACAATCACAAATCTTAAACCATTATGTCACAGATGCACAACTTCACTGGGAAGTATGCTATAACATTACAAGGAAAATGTGTTGGCTTTGAGGAACAGATGCAATGGAGAAAAATCTGGGTAGAGTGAGCAAACATGCCTATTCTGTTATGAAATGCCGAGTAAAAGCGCACGAATTAGCAAACTACTGGCACCCTATCACAATGGCATTCATCACGTAGCTAAATACACCTTGTTTGTATCTGCACAATTCCAGTAGTGATTGGCAAGGTAATCAATAAATGCGTGTGCATGGTTTGAAGCAGAGTTCATATTAGTTATAATGCACACAAGTACACATTGGGAAAGGATTTGTTTTCCAAACAAATTCACAGAAACAATCTCTTAACCAGCCTACATCTGGAGAGGTACTTAAAAGCCTAGCAAGGATTTATTTAAAGCTTTTAAAAAAAATGTTGTCAGAAACCATTCTGCTCTTTCAATAACTGTAGGGTAAAATCTTGGGCTTAGCAAGCTAAGAAGTAGCTAAACATATTCACTAAATTGCTGTAAATTAACAGGAAAAGCAACAGAGCAAGAAATCGATAAATTAGTAGAGAGTTATCTAAATGAATAACTTTCATCATCATATTCAAGCTCATCTTCTTCATCATCCTCCAAAAGTCCATATCTAAATTTGTGATAGACTGTGCCATCCTGGCCCATATAAACAATGTCATCTTCTTCATCATCATCATCTTCATTATCTCGATCTCTATACTCAATCACTTGATCTTCCTGGTAACTAGGACCCTCGTGGTAGTTGCTCACATGGGAAGGAAAGCTTTTGGAGTGGTTTGTCAGCTTCTCATACCCACCTTTCTTGATGGCCTGGGTTTTGGCTTGTGATTTTCTCCAGATAAATAAAATGGCTCCAATAACAAGGAGAAGTAAAATACAGGTAATAACAAAGAGAGTAGTTTTGCTTTTGCTCTCTGGTGGTAGAGTTGTTCGTAGTACACAGTCATCTACAACAGCCGTTAAAAAAAAAACAAAATAAAACAAAACCAAAACAGATTTAATGAGCTGGTGCAGGTGTTTATGGTGGGAGGGGATTTGTCTTAAAACCCCCCTGCACAATACATAGGCCTTTTTGCATTTTTAAATGCAGTTGACTAAATACCTTACCAGTACTGCAGCTGTGTTCTTTTATCTGTGACAGTATAAGGATGGGATGGCTATGCTTCTTTATTAGATTTGAAATAAGCAGAAAGTGGCAGAAAAACTGACAGACAAACACATTTTGACAGATGAGCTTAAAAAGCAATGATTCAGATGGTAAGCCACTGAAGCAAGCACTTCTCAGTCACCTGATTTATGAAATGCCTTGCCATTTAGCACAGTAGCTATGAGGGAAAGAAGGTGACATCTCCCACATCAGTTGTGATTGCTGTTATTTGTGTAAAGCCCTTCCTATCCTAGTGAAGGACCAGCTGAAATGCATCAGGTACCTGCAGCTCAGCAGCATATTTTTTCTTTCTAAATGTCAGTCTAGTCAGTCACAAAGCTCTTCAGCATGGTCTTACCTTGTGTTTCACTGCAGTCACAGCACTCTAGGGTGCCTGCCGGGTCAGAGTCACTGCAGCAGGGCAGGCAGCGGCTTTCCTCCAAGTAGAGCTGCATGCTGGCTGGGCAGACCGTGCAGTTGAGAGGCCCAGGTCCCTTGCACTCAATGCATGAGCTGTCACATCTTTTACACTGATCCTCATCCTCCTTCAAACACAGAACAAAGGCAATGCAACTTTCATTTTGGATTCTTTGGACCTGATCTGGCAGTTCTGTCCTGTCATTCACTGTCTGGGTGGTCAGGTCTGGCCACCATGGGTGCCAATAGCAAAATACAGCAGGAGTAGGAAAAACTAAAGTTCGGTTCATATGTCCCAGGTTCTCAGTGATCTGCTTGTAGGGAGAGAGGGGATAGTATTGTAGGAGCTTAGAGATCTCACTTAGCTAGACAGCAAGATAAAATTGTTCAGACTGTAAGATATTTGGCCAGAAATTGTGCTTTTATTTTGCTAGGCCCATGCTAACACATCTATGCTTTTTTGGTAGTGATGATGGTATATTGGCCCTCAAGAAGTGTACTTGAAAGTATAATTAAAAGTAACTGGCATGAATGAAACAACATGGAATATTCTGGGAAAA
>VWZY01003599.1:3020-15815 GCA_013399075.1 Chloroceryle aenea | reverse complement strand
CCATGGAACCAGGACCCCATATCTATTATAAGGATCTGGAAACTGCAATAATCTTTCATCAAATTTTCTGTCAAACCTCTGAGGCTGCTTGTCCTGAATCAAAGAACCTGGGCAAGATGGGAGGGTCATAATGAGAGGTCCAGTTCGGCAGAGTCAAAGAACTGCAGATCCCTGTGGTCCCCTGCTCTTAGACTGTTTTCTCAGGCTTACAGTTACAGAGCAGCACTGCTAAGGAGATATTCCAAGCCATAGATTCCAAGTTATGCAGCATCTCAGGTCAGCTGTCTTACCTTGCTGCTATATTCTTGAATAAATGCCTTTGGAAGGCAGCTGACACGAAAATCTGGAAGCTAGAGTGCCCAGACTTGTGGCACAGACCCAAACCTAATTGTTATCCTACTCTACCAAACATACAGCTCTGTTAATTTCAGCCTGCCGCTCCACTAGAGGTTTCTGCCGGCAGAGCATCATGAATGTGATGACATTTCTTGCACACAAAGCAGCTGAAATTCATGGGGAAATCTCAGTTATACTGGAAGAAAAATAAATTGTATTACTATTACAGCTGATTCTGTTCACATGGCTTTGGTATCATCGTTGACAAAGTTGTGCATTTTACTGGTAAAGGACTACTTTGTAGTAGACAACCCAAAAAGAGAAACAATGCTTCTTCTTCCAAGAGAAGAAAAAAGTAAGCATATTTAAAGATAAGCAGCCTTGAAAATTTGAAGAACATTATGTGTTGTTTATATTGCGCTCAGAAGTTGAAGTTCAGCATACATATCACAGAGGAAAATGCCTAAAAAAAGATACCTCTTCTCCTGATGTCTCCTGGACTTTGTATTCACCTACAAGACAGTCCGAGGTACACATGCCACCTAATAAACTGTAGCTCCATACACAAGATGTACAGCTGAATGCTCCCTTCCCTAGAAAGGCAAATTAAACAACAATATGACATCAGGAAAAATACTTTAAAAATCACACCGACCACTGCCACAAAGGAAAAGGGTATTTTTCAACAGCAGGATCCAGCAGTAATGAGTTCTGCATGAGAAAGCTAAAATTAGAAAACATTTAGTTTTTTTCTTGAGGTTTTATGTCCTGCCAAAGTGTATTTCTTATGTGTTTTGACATTCATGAAAACCTGAGGGAATCACTTGTACAGGGAAGCACTGACACATTCATAAAAATCAGTTAGGTCAGTGCACTGAAGTAAAATTGTGGGGAACCTTGGCCAAATGCTCTCCTTCACAAAATCCATACCTAAGGCCTGATAGGTAACCATTTACAAACCACAATCAATTAAGGTATGTTTATGTTTGAACAGCAAAATAAATTACTTAACTGCTTAGGAAAAAAATCTTTGCTATGTGCACACAGAGCATCATGTGTGCTTTGGGTGTTGGAGGCTGCATGCAGTATTTCTGTGGAACACTAAAGTGAAGTTTTTGTCCTATGTCTTAAGATGCACCTGCCCATTTCTCAGCTATTAGGCATTTTCTTCCACTGTCTGAAAGTAAGAACTCGCTCAAACCAGGACAGCAATTAATTCACACTAGCAGCAGTTAAACAGCAGTTAAACTAAAAATTGGATAAGAAGAAACGAGCTGTGCCATAGAAGATTTAGATTGGATATTAGGAAAAAAATCTGTACTGAAATAGCTGTGAGGCACTGGAACAGGTTAACCAGGGAGGTGGTGGAGTCACCATCCCTGGAGGTGTTCAAAAAACATGCAGATGTGGAACTTCAGGACATGGCTTAGTGGTCATGATGATGTTGGGTTGACAGTTGGACTTCATGATTTTGTAGGTCTTTTCCGACCTTAATGATTCTATGATTCTAAGTTACCATCCTTCTATAACCCAGTGAATTTACTGCGTGATTTTTCTAAGTAGTGCAGGGTTTGCCTTCGAACTCACAAGAAAGAGACACCACAACACTTTTTTGCTTGTACATCAGCAATGCAGATGCATTTCAGAACACCCACAGGTCTGCTGTTTAGAACGACTGGCTTATGTTTCATCTTAGCATCTCTGTAATTATGATGGAAAATCTATCCTGTAGGTTTTATGCCCACTAGATTAAAAATCAATGAAAGTAGTCTGTAATTTAAAATGGCTTTCATTCTGTCCCTAAAATATTACTGTTCCTTGTCATAACGCTGTTATACAATTACATCCTAATAGTTCTTTAGGATGGATTCACTCTAAGAGTTATTTCCAATTTAAAATACTGTTAAGTTGCAATTAGCCACCTGTGCTATCCAGTATATTGACTAGCCAGAACGGATTTTGAGTGTTATAATATATGTGGTCTAAGCTGCAGAGTGATGCCTGTTAGTTATCATCTAAGGCTGTTCAGACAGAAAAGGACACCAAATGGGTCCAAGGAGGTAAATGCTGCTTGCTTCAGACTTGGATGAGTCAGGAGAAAAAAGAAGAAGCTGAATACGTAAGTATGTCACAGATTAAATCAGATGATGTCTCCAAGTTAACTCTGAAAATTACTTAACTGTATTAAAAGCAGTAGATAGTAATGCTTTTTTGTTTGCTTATTTTTTGTTTTGCTTTTCACCCTAAAGGTATGCTTTAAGGCTGTTTCTACTCCTCCCTTTGGGGTTTAAGTTTCTTGACTTTCACAGAGTCACATATAGTAGGACAGCTCAAAGAGTGAGGTATTATTCAGTTATTATTCAGCGTTTCTACTAGAAATCAGGCTCAGCTCTGTAGCCAACAGGGCCTTTTTTTAATGAACATCTTTGTACAAGGCCTGGCTGACAGAGAATTCATTACCTTTTTTTTCCCCCTGACTAGGGGCACCAGGACCCTGCTCCCTGAAAGCAGCTGCCTTTACACTAATGCTCTGTGGGTGGAGGTAGCCCCACAGGGAGCTTGTTAGGAATCCGTATCCTTGCTTCGATCTCAATCAATCAATACTCTTACAAGTCAGATGGTAGCACGGAGCAGTCAGCACAGAAAGTCACCCAGCACCAGGGAAAGCCCAGCAGCCTCAGTGGAGTCCTGCATCACCCACTGCAACTACTTAGGTCATGGACAGGTTGGTAGCCCTGATGTGGTATGTGTCTTTGTGAAGTATTTCCAAATACTTGTGAAGTATTTCCAAATACTTTGTGAACTATTTCCAAATTTCCAAAACCCAACCAAAACAGAGATGGCATGTGGTTTCAGAATCCTTGGCAGGTGTTTTTATAACCCTTCTTTTGGTCAAAGCAGACTATGTGCTTTTACCTTCACAAGTTCGGCAGGAAGGGTGGCATCTTTCGCAGACGTTGTTGTCCTTGCTTTCATAGAAATACTCTGGACAAGAGCTAACGCATTCATTTTTGGAGCGCAACAGGTAGAAATAGGTATCACAGAAAAGGCAGTCTGTGGGTTGAGGTCCCATACACTCCTTACAACCCTTGTGGCATCTCTCACAAGATCCAGTAAAGTTTTGTGCAAAATACCTGAAACATAGCAGACAGACGTGGCTTTCCACAAAGCCCAGAAGTGACAGGAAAACAGAAATATCCTTTATCCTCAGCTTTTACTGTGATTACATCAATATATGAAAGTAATATTGATATGATCAGAGTAAACATTTGCAATCTCACTGAAAACAGATTTACTTTAATTCCCCTTGGCCATTGGAATACAGTTATAAAGCAAGATTTGTAAAGTTAGGGTGTTTAAAGCAAGGCTTTCTAAAATCTAGGGTGAATTCAGACAGAAAAAAGTATATGAATAGACAGGTCTCAGAAAATCTCAACTCTGTTTTGCCTCTTCGAGAGATATCCTGGAGATGCTGGGTAAGCATTGAATTCCTCACTGCTCCTGAAATTCAGAAATTTCATCTTTCCTTTCAGTGCACAAACAGGCTTAAACAAAGAATACCAGCAGATGAAGAATGTTCATCTAAGTTGTGGTGTCAGCAAAAAGTAATTACTGCACTGCATTTTTGCTGAGATGTGGTCATTACAGACTTCCAGTTTAATGGGTTAATAACTCAATGTAAAATTCAGTCTGGTCATACTGTACTGCAAAATGAAACGGACATGAACCAGAATTCATAGGTTCACTTCCCAAATCTGAATTTCTGAGACATACTCAAAAGAACACATTGAGCTGACATTCATATTAATGAAGTTGCTGTCTAGAATTATGAGTCCTCCGTTGAAAGGTATGTTAGTGGTTCATTTTATTATGACCCATTATAAACATTTACTTAATACAAAACAAAAGTAACTTCATTGGGTCTTCTCAGTTAAGTGGAAGATACAAGGGTGCTTGAAGGAAATTACACTGCTTCCTGTGCTCAAGCTGACTAACAGAAAACTCAGTATCTTTATTCTGTTTCACACTGTTCTGTATGAACATAATCTAAGGGCTTCCTTGGAGAATGGCCACACCACATCAAGACGGTCCAAATTTTTTGACAGTTTCCTACTGTGAGGGGAGGTTTTTCTATCACCTCTGTTCTAGGACAACATAATAAATCTTCACCTGAAAATACAATTCAGTTCTATTTTGGTCTGAAGTACAATAGGGCAGGGTGATCTAATTTCTCAAAGTTCTCTCTGTGATTTAGCTCTTAGCTGAAGCTCTTCGACCTTACCCTGATGGACACTGGCTTACACATCCTTTTCCTTGTCTATACCAGCCTGGTTTGCAGGAAAGGCACTGTGAGCTGTGTTTTCCAGTGCAAGTGCCACAGGCTCTGTGACATGGTGTACACTGTCCCTCATCGCTGTCAGCATAATACCCATCTGGGCATGTTTCAACACAGGTTCTATCTGCAGAAACAACAATGGAGAATAACACATCATAATCAGTATTTGCTGCTATGAAACATCTCATACTGCTGTGCTAGTGCAAACTCCCTAACAGGAGATGCTGTTAAAGTGTGTACCAGAAGAAGAAAAGGGAATATTGGGATATAGTAATTATTTGTTGTTTCTTCTAAGTCTCGCCAGTTCATTAGTCCTCATTTCTGCATTTTATGTCCATTAGCAAGCTCTTCAGAACAGGTTATTTGTTATCTTTGAGAATTATAAATGCACAATACATAATGATGAACAGCAGCTGTAATTTCTTTCAGAATACACAAAATAAGTAAGTAGGAAAGTTTCCATCTGCATAAAGCTATTTTCCTTAGTTTTCAATCTAAGGATCAATTTCATTTTATTCTGTGCCTATGACAAATCTGATGCTAAATTAACAACATTTGTTCATTGCTCATTACCCCTGCCTGTGGCTGATGATGCTTTATGTTATGGAAATAAATGTCTGTAATGATGACAAATGTACCAGGTACCTCCCACTTTTTCAGGGAGATTTCAGTGAGCCATTAGACTGGGAATCTTGAATGAGAAGTTAGGGCTGATGGAATGAACTGCAGATGTATCCAGCCAAGAAAGCAGTGGTTAACTCATTAGTAGCTTCTGCTCATTATCTAGCTTGTCTTTAGAGTTTTGCTGCTTGGGTTGCAACTAGGCAAAAGAACACACTTTCCATTATTTCTTCTTTTCTTGTAGTTTTTTCTGCACTCCGGGATCTCTACTTACATACTTCCATCAGCTTTACCAATTGTAATGGTGCAAAGCAGCTGAATGTTTTGATAAAAAAGAAGACAGGTCTCATGCAAGACCTCAGAAATTTAAGAATGAAAAATCTGCATCAGAAGTAGACTCAAAAAGCTCAGGCTTAGTTTTAAGTCAAACTTTCTTTAGATTTTCCCTATATGAAAGCTAATTTCAATAATATTTTCTCTCAATGATTTAATTTTTTTGTTTGTTTGTTTGCTTTCTAAACAACATGTAAAGAAGTGAAATTTTTGTTCTTGGATATTATACTTTTTACAGATTTGCTCCTGAGACAGTACATTCTTTTGCTCCAAGGTCAGAAAAGTAGTTTTGCACCTCAGCCATCCACTACATGATGACATAGTGATCCATGAATAACCTTTTAAGAGCTCTGCTTATGTATTCCTTTGCTCATCAGATCTCTGCTGGGACTAAAAAAGCCAACATAAAAATGTGAGTTATTTGTGTATGTCTTAAAAAAACCACCCCCAAAATGCTAAGGATATTCTGCTTATTTTTTTAAGTTCCTTGTAGGAAATAATACATACCAAGTACATGAAACATATAAATTTTGTTTAGCCATGGCTAGTCTTGCTTTGGCTCCAGTGAGTGGCAAGCCCAGACTCACAAAGAGGTTCCAGGTAGTCTTGCAGAAGTAATTATCTCTGCACAAGCTATCTATTTGTTAGGTGAACTTTGCAATATTTAGATTGGCTGAAGTAGCCCAAGACTTTTAATAAACGTTACAGAAACTTGCCTATTTCATGCTTTTGATGTAGAATAAAAATGAGGCAGGAACAAGACACTTACTGAGAAGATAGAGGTTATTCACACAGCTAAGACACTGATGTTCAGTGGGTCCTGAGCAGTGGAAGCATTTCTTATGACAAGGCTTGCAGGTCTGAGTTTTCTCAACATAGTACTCAGTGTGAGAGCAGTATCCAGGTACCACACAGTCCCCATCATGGTTCAGCATCAGACCATTTCTGCAAGTAAGGCAGGCAGTGGAAGAAGAACATGTCTGGCATGTCCTGTTGCATGCTGAAATGGACAAACAGAGAAAATGTCACCGTTTCTTGTTTCATTTCAGATTATTATTTCAGCTTTAATTTTCCAAGGAGCAGCATCGTTTCAGGATGAGAGGCTGAGGGAAATAGTGTTATAGCATAGTCAAACATTTTACTGTTTTCAATCTTATGTGGGCAGTTCTGTAGGTTTCCTTTTGCAATGGCACTGCTTTTGCTAAGCAGTGGTCTTCAACGTGCTGCCTCCAGCAATAAACAGGATTTCACCAGTGTGGCTGCTCATAATATGAAACACATCTAGCTTTGCTATCTCCCTCTCAGCTTCCTCCAACTTCTGCTATTCTAATATATCTTGTTATTTTCCTGCATAAGCTATCTCCTGTGTTTCCAGGACACCAATAGAGACATGAGCTGGCATGCACAGGTCCTTTCAGGATAGTCTTTAATGAGACCCACTTGTATCTCAATACCATTATGGGGAAAACACCAGATGCCAACCTTGACAGTCTTCAGTGGCTTCTTCATAGTAAGTCCCTTCAGGGCACTTTTCATAACACATGCCACTGTAGAGGACAAAGTAATCAATGGTGCACTCAGTGCAGTCATCTGAGTCTGGCCCGTCACAGGCCTTGCAGTCTTCATGGCAGGGAAAGCAGTGCTTGTCTTCAGCATAGAAGTGAGCAGGGCAGTCTTGCACACACTTCCCCTCATGCAGATAGAACTGGTCCATGCATTCTACAGAAGACAGCAAACAACAGGTAAGCAAACAGGCAGCAAATTCTGACCTCTGTAAGTGAGGGAGTGAAGAAATCCTAGGAAACCATAAATCCTACAGTGCCTGTCATAACAGAATGTGACAGGACAGCTTGAGAAGTTAGTTCTTTCTTTTTTGACACTTTCCCCTCCAAACTGCCCATAATGACCCAACCTTACACAGCACCTTCTGTGTTACATGAAAAGACTAAGAAGTGAAGTCACCTGTTCAGCTTTGCTGATACTAACCAAACCATGTGCCACTCAATATAGGTGGACTTCTGCTGAGGAATTATGTCTACATTATGAACTTCCTGCAAAATCAAGGATGTCCACATCTGAAGTTTTGCTTGGTTTATCATTGAAATGTGAGTCTGGATGGAATATATGAACCTACATGTTTGTCTTTGCATAGAGCTGGGATTCAGATGCTGTGATTGTATTATGAGTAATTGTTTTAATAGCTTTGTAGTTTGGGGGGGGGGGGGGGGAGGGGGGGAGGGGGGGTTTTTCTGNGTGTGTTTTTTGTTTGTTTGTTTGTTTGTTTGTTTGTGTTTGTTTTTCTTTTTGTTTTTATTTTTTTGTTTGTTTGGGTTTTTTTTGTTTGTTTGTTTGTTTCATCCATGTTTATGTTTCCAGAATGGCTTGTTGATATTAAATATCCTTTATAATTTTTTTTATTTTTCTGGGGGCATTCAGACTCACCAGAGTATCTAAGGCTTTCCTAATATGTTTCATTACAGATGTTTCATTCTCTACCATGAATAGACATTTACAGAAATGGTAAAGAGATATAAAGTTTAAACAAACCAGGAAAGTGGCATTTGATATTTTATACTGATGTAAATGTGTATGCAAGTGTTCAGGCACGGATACACTAGATCAGAAACAGTCTCACATCAGTAGGAATCTCCAAAGGACAACAGGAACAGGAGAATAATGTGAAATCCAATGGTTTAGACTGAGTCTCATCATAAAGCAATAATTGCTTAGCCTCTATATTAGAGACTGCAGTGATATATAAACCCCTTCTTTTTTATTTTTGCTCATTAGAAAAATAATTTTCAGATCCTTGTTTCTGTCAGTCTGTCTCTAGACAAAGCCAAATGTATTTTAGCTAAGTCAAAATTAGTTCTTAGTAATACCTTTGCATGTTTGATAGTGGATGCACTCTTGACACATTTCAGGGCAATGTCTGCAGATTCCTTCAGAGGCAAAATGTTTCTCTGAACAGGCAGGTTTACATTTCCACTGCTCCAGAAGCAAAGGACTTTTACAGGACAGGCATTTGGTTGCACTTTCCATGCATGTCTCACAGGATCCACTGCATTCCTTGCAAGTCTCAGAATCAATAAAATAGCCCCTATTGAATGAAAACAAAACAAAAAAAAAAACCAAAACAAACCAACAACAACAACAACAAAAAACACACCAAAAAATGAACCAAACAACAAAAAAACCCAACAAAAACCACAAAGCAAACTGCTGGTCAATATAGAGTTACCAAACTGTTCAGGCTATAAGAATTACAAGAACATGTGAGACTTTCCCAGCACACACATTTCACTGGATCAAACAGGTTTCTCAAACAATTAGTTGCCCATCCTCCATTTCTATTCCCTCTGTCTTTGAGCAGAAAATGTGCATGGTTAGTGCTATGAAGGGAGTCTGGCCTTCCTTAGTTCTTGCACCTAAGGGATGCTGGACTTCCTTTTTTCGCATTTCTTGATTTCCCCCTTACATAAGATAGGAAGATCAGTAATGATTGGGAAAAGAAAGATGCAATCTCTAGACTTGCACAGCTGACCCTCAACAGTGATATCAGGGAAAGATCAGGGAAAGACAGAAGAGTATAATCTCAGTGGCCCTAGAGAGGAGAAAAAGAACAGAAAACTTGAGAAATGTGAAGGCTAGGAAGAATAAGGAGGGCTTGGATTAAAAGGACCAAACAAACCCAGGATGCTTAAGTAGAACCTGCATGTAGTGACAGCTGGCTGGAAACAGTGAAGAGAGAGCATGTTTTACTGGTATCTGTGGTGTGAGAGCAACTGTAAACAACAACAGCAACTGTTAAGTCATAAAGAATCTATTTCAGGAGAAGAGGAAAGAAAGGAGAGGCTGGATGCAATCCAATCTGCATGCAGTTTCAAAACTAAAATGTTGTAAGCTTCAAGGGCAAGCAAGTTCACGTTTTGAGATGATTGCTAATCCATATATATACAGACATTGATGAGAACTAAGGAATGAGTTGACATAGAAACTAGTCCCAGAACAGGTAACACATTAACAAGCTCATTCTTCCCTACAGAGCGGTGTTTCTCCTTTCCTTCTTAGAGATGATCTTTCCAAAGTAAATCTGCAGAAATATGTTAGGTGTAAGGGTAAATTTAGTAAGACACGTGCCTGCCATCTGTTCTTATTTTTTTATTTTCTCCTAACTTTTGTCATGATATTGAATATATTTTACATAGTTCTGTCTTATTCTCTTGTTCCAGTCTTGAGTACTTGCATAGTCCAGTCTTTCAAGATTATCTGTCAGAAGTTATCAATGCAGCAAGTCAACTTTTTCCAAGCCCTACAGTGTGTCCTAAAACTAAAAGAAACCCTAAATAATATCTCATGTAATCCTCTGCTCCAGTGCAGAGCAGTTATGCCTCAAGAACTTTGCCTCAGAGACTGGAAACAGAGTTGAACTCTGGCGGACTTTGCTGAATTATGTTGGAGAAGCCAATATTTACAGTCTGGAATTGGAAAAAAAACCTGAGGATAATAACAGCTGAAAAGCCCAGTAATATATGAAAAAGTTTAATTGGGTATACTGACCCTGTGTAGGATAACTGGGGTGTGAGTACTGAGAACAGACGTATTAATGCCAAAATATTATCTTTGCTTGTATGTCAATTTCTGATATTAAAACACAGTTTCTGATATTCTGAATTAAAGTGGGCTTTAGTGCAATTACTTTGCATTTATGCTGTCATTTGACGATCAGAAACTATTCCACTGGCACTTTTTGATTTATTTGACAAAGTCAGCAAGGAAGTAACAGAGAATTTGTACTGATCATAAGAACAGCAGGAGCTGCACATTTTTTTGAAGAAAAAGGTTAACCAGACATGACCTTCATACTGCATAGCACAGATTTTATACATATATATAGGTATGATGAATGCTGATGAAAAAATCACAGAAACAGGAGAACCTGATCTAGTCAAGTGCCTAATCTAATATCCATCACAGTCAAATGCCAATCTTTCTTTTTGAACACCATTTATTACATGAAAAAGTAAAGAATAGAAGCCGAAGAAAGAAACACATCACTAAGCTATATTTCCATGAGGACTCTGATACATCCACTTTCTGAGTTCACACCCCTGCTCTGTACTACTTTGAGCAAGCAACAAGCTAGAAAAATGACTAGAAACTTCTTTTCAGTTATCACAAAGAACCATCCTGAAGTACAATGATCCTACTGAAGATAATGTGAGCTGTTCCATCTCTCACAGGATTTCAGGTCTAATTTCACTTCTGATTTTTCACTTTTTCTCTAAGCAAGAGAAAACTCTTTTTTATTCAGGACAGATAAAAATGGCTTTTACCTTGTTTCTGGTAGCTTAGGTTACGCTGAGATCTCCCTTGAAAGGTTTATAAAGCATCTGAACTTTCAAGAGAAAGTGAGAAAACAAGGAATGGCCATACAATAGGAGTAACTTACTCAGGGCATTCATGTAAGCATCTGCCATTGTGGAGGAAGAGCGGCTGGTCCTGTTCAGCCTGACACTTCTGACAGTGCCACTGGTCAGAGCACACCTCACAACCATCCATGCACATCTCACATTTTCCATTTGCAACATTGCCAAATGTTTTATGAGGGCACAGAGAAACACAGGTATCATGGATAAGAAAATTTCCTGGCAAAAGAGCAACACAGATGGGAAAGGCACCAATTAGAAATATATTTAAAAGATTCCTGCCTTGGACAGCTATAAAAAAAGCTTGCAAATTCCCCAAAATCTAAATTTTTGATGCTTATAAACATGAATAAAACATTCTTTAAGTAATTTTCCAAAGTAGTTTGTTCAATCTTCACTGAAATTTGAGGTTAGAAGGAATCACCAGGATTATTTTACTAGATATCTCCTGAATAAATCCTTACTCAGGAATTCTGGCATCATGTCTACAACTTTTGAGGGAAAGAAAAGAAATGGAACAACATCCACCTCACAGTTGTTTTACTTGTATTGCCAAGGGCTTGTGCTTAATTCATAGTTGATGCCTCGCTTCAGCTGGCAATTATCTGATTACCTGTCTATGCTTTAAGCTGTGAAAGAACTTCCCCGAGTCTATTGATGAAAATATTTGCTGGAATTGTGTAGGATACAGGATATTTTATCACCTTGCACAATTTACCCAAAGAAGTTGTCTCTTACCTTCCGGGCATGAAGTACATACGTCAGCAGATTTCTCACAGGTCCTACATGAAGGGTCACAGTACTGCAATTTTTCTTTTGCGTCTGGGGAAAAAAGTTCAATGTTTTACTGTCTTACAAGCTGGGTTTGTACATTTCCCTCCCTTTAGGAGGACCATTTCCTACAGCTTTTTCTAAGCTGCTTCTAAAAAGTACATCCGTAAATTTTTGGAATTCACAGAGTTAAAGAACTTGATTGTTGTGCTAGGTTAGAGGCAGCCACATGGCTGCTTCCCTCAGCCCTCCCCCTCAGGGGAAGGAGAAAAGGCAGAAAAAAACCCACAAATCCCCACGGCTTTAGGCAAGGAGGTTTTAATACAACATCACAACAAAGTAAGTAACAAAATGAGCAACAGTATTAACAAATAACAATGCAAAATATATACAAAGAAACTGAGACCAGCAACACTGTGATGACCCTTCACCACTCATCAATGAACCTGGGGGGCATGAACTGGAGTTTCCTTGCCCCTGTCTTTATATACAGGGCATGACATCATTATGGTATTGAATAACACCTGACCTGGTTGGGTTGTCTATCCTGGTTGAAACCACCCTCCTGGTATCTTGTGAAAGTTAATCCTACCCTGTCCAACCCAGGACATTATCCACCCTTATTATATATGATCTGTGTCATACCCAGTAAAGTTATTTAACAATTAACATCATAGAACTTAATTCACTGGCTGTTCTCACCCAAAATTAAGTCCACCTGTGGTACACATAACTTTTCTGTCCTCCCATATCACCCAGCAGTTGCACACAGGCCCTTGAGCAAAGGCAGTCTTGTGGATGGGTTTGCCTTTGCCTGAAGCAGGGTGGACCTAGACCATGTTCCCTAAGACATTCTTCACATGCACTACAGGATTTTGATCACCTTCTACGGCATATGGTAGTTTTGAGTGAACAGGGCCAGCTCAACTGATAGATCCTCTTGTGCAAATCAACCAGGTGGCCTTTGCT
>VWZY01003598.1:35182-45475 GCA_013399075.1 Chloroceryle aenea | reverse complement strand
AAAAAAAAAGATATTTAAAAATAAACATTAGAGGTTATCATGAGCTTCAGCTGTCTTCCAGGACAGAGAGGCCAGGAAACATGGTCCTGAATAGTAGTTACATCAGCATAACAACTGATCAGTGGGTACTCAGACATCTCACTCAAGATGTACCTCTTCAGTCTCAGTCTATTACACAGGGTCTTTCTCTGATTTTGTCAAAACCAGTTTTGCTCTAATCCCACTTGGGAAAAAGTATCTTGAGGAGGAGCAGCAAGTCTGTTATCTAACATACTGCCCATAGCTAGCTAGATGAAGATGCAGAGGTAATTGTTGTTGTATTAATGTATGTAAGTAGCTGAGTATAGTAGGAAGAGAACGCTTAGAGAATAAATAAAGGGACATAAAAACAAATACAATCAGGAGTATAACACTGCATTCCTTTGGAGAACAGGGTTTGAGAAAGTAAGAGAACTCAGGGCCAGAGAACTTTGTAGAGAATCTTGGGAAAATTATCATCACTTTCTTCTTCTTATCCACACAGTGCAAATCTGCAAGATTTGTCAGGGGAAAGCCACATAATTTCAGGGGAGAAGTGATGATCTAGCTGTTAACTTATCTATACAACAAGACGCTTTGTTTCTGCTTTATGGAATAAATACCAGTGAGAAGCTGCACTTTGAATGAAAGTGGGTTCTCAAATTATCCAAAGAGCTTGAAAGTCTGGTTTTAGTTAGAAAAGTGACAGCTTAGAGTCCCTTCAGTGGTGGCTCCATCTCTTACACTTAATGTCAGGACATAAGGGATCCTTGATGGAGCAAGGATTTGGAAAACCTCTGTAGGGGAGTGAATTCCATTCTCTGCTCTCATAGAGAAGCAATTTGGGTGAAACTCTGCAAAAAGAACCTCTCATAGAGGTCCTCCTGCTCATTACAGGAGATATGAGTCAATAAAAGCTTCAGGTTTTCCCTAGTGACTGGTAAATGCCAATTATAAATCTCACAACATCATGTTTTCTATGGGGAGCTTACTATTGTGCTAGGAAACAGCAATCTGAAAAGTAACAAGTACAAATATTAGACAGTGAGAATAGTCCCTGTTATACAATCTGGCAATAACCTCACTGAGATTCCACTGGACTCATTTTGGTCTCATATATTTCATACACAGTGCCATTTCTGTATATTTGAGAGTGAGATTTTTGACCTTCAAGCTTAACCCTGTCCATGTTGATGGCCATGGGAATTTTAGGATTGAATTCAGTGAAAAGAAGACTGAATACCCAATCATCAAGACATTGAATTTGCCTTCTATTAAATTTCAAGTTGGAGAATTCCTTTGAGTCTGTAGACACATTAGCAATTTTTGCAGATTTTTGCATAATACTTCTCCCTTTCCACATTAGATTGTTTGCAAACGGCTTACAGAGAGAATTAAGGTTCAAATTTCTATCAAACTCTCCCTATACATAATCCCCGATGCTTCTGTGGTCACTATGGGTTGGGTTTTTTGTGCTTTTTTACTCACTTTCACTCAGTCTACTGTCCTTTAACCAGTGAACTGGAAGTGGTGTCTCAGAAGACAGGGGGTAAAATGGATGTTCAAACTTCCCACAGCATTTAAAACAGAAGCACAGTGTCACATAAAACACTGCTGGGAAAAGAGCACACCTAGATAAAGGGCCAAATAGTAGCTATCTGTGTTCTATTAAAATAAGTAGAAAAGACAGGGACTGTAACTATATTTAAACCCTGGTCTGTTTTAAAACCCACCACACATTTCCCACTTCAGAAGCAGTAGGCAGAGAAGCATTTTGCCTGATACAGTGCTCAGAAGAATCACCAGGCATTTCTCCTTGAAGGATGCATGCATTTATGCCCCTCTCCAGCAAGAACCATCCTCACTGATGGCTTTTTCCATCAGAGCCCTTGGACACAAATCACTGCAGTAGCTGCTGGCTGGAAAGTTCTGGCTCTGCATCAGTGAGCAACAAAGAGAAGAAGAAGATGGAGTGATCTGCATACTGCACAACATTTACAGTCCAAAAGGAGAACATGTTGCAAGTGTGAACTGAATTTCAATAAAAGAAACTTGGAATCAAAGCTAAAAAAAAAAAATAAAGGTTAATGACGTTTACCTCCTAAAAAGGCCAGCATGCATACACTAGAGGGGATGTCTGCAAGGAATGACTGATTGGCAGCTACTTTCAGTATCGCTTCTGTTGAATCACTGGTTTTATAATGCAGAACCCTGCATTTTGAGTGACTGCATAGAGGAGAAAAAATACACCAGTGTGGAAATCCCACCTTTTTAGGATGCAGCACCCATCAAGCATCCATCTCAGGTAGGTTTTGTTAAGTCTAGCCCTAACCACACAAGTCAAATCTTGAAAATATGAGACATTAATATCTTGAGATTACTGTTTCCCTTGGTCACTGACTCTGTTCAGCACTGATTATTTTTAAGATGCAGAGGTTGCCAGCTTAAAGGGAATGTCCCTAAAGGACTGCCTTAACATCCACAGTCAGCCAAATAAAGTATGAAAACAGATAGCATTACCTGTCTGTATAGCTTAACCCTCCTGACTATGTATAGCTTGGCAAAGACAGTCTCTTGGCCTTCCAGTTGTGCTGTAAGGTCAGTCTATTTCCATAGTCTTTCCCCTGAAGATCATGACAGCTGTAAACCAGACCACTGATCGAAACTGAGAGAAACTATCATTTTGCAATGGGTTCAACTGAGTGTTTTTCAAACTGTATTTTTCAAGTGTCTGAAAAATACAGGTATTAAAAACCTGCAACTGGCAAATCAAATTAAAATCCCAGTGATACACTCAGCAAATGCACAGCTTGCTCATGTTGGCAGTTATAAACTGCCAACCCTTAAGGAAACGAGGGGAGATCACTGAGACTGGAGACACTGTGCCTCTCAGGAAACTAAAGCAAGCTTTCACCTTTGCAGTCCCTTATCACCAGCTACTACAAAACCAGAATACATCTTACTTTACATTGTTCTGGCTTTGAGAGCCAGAAGTCTGCTTGCAGAATGTTGGGGAAATTCAAGCTAGCATTAAATTGGAATTAGGAAGCAGCACAATGGTATCAGTGTGGCTTTCGGTTACTGAAATAATTACTCATGGCTTACAAAGACTGAAGTAAACCTTGTACTTTCATAACTATCTACTGAAATCCACATTAGCCGCTAGAAATCTTGTTCAGATACATTTGCCTGTGATGCAGATCCATCTGCACTGCAGTACAGACAGCTCAGCTACTAGCCAGATTACCACTGGGGACAGTTAATAATTAGACTATGCATGAAATTACACAAAGGTAACGTGAAGGAAGATCATTTGAAAGCAAATGCCATGATATTGTATGAAGGGCAAAAGAAAGAAAAAAGGGAAAGAAAAAAAAAAGGCAACAATCTTGCTGCTCATCCCTCTGGGAACGCAATTCCTTCTTTCAGCACAGCAAAACTCAAATATATAGGACACAGTGAGGGACAGAGGGTCAGTGGGTTACACTTATTTATACACTAGCTGTATTTGGTTCAAGGACTCTCAGACAGAAAATAGAAAGAAAAAAAGTCTTTCCCTGATGGAGCTTTCAGGCACTATAAACTGAAGATAATATTGCACTTTTACAACATGCAGTAGATCACCTAATTTATTTTTACTGGGGTCATAACAAAGGATTTTAGCTATGGCTTTCAGGGGTAAGGAGATGGTGCACTAATCGTATGGATTTGTCATCTGAGGTGCCTGTGCTGTTGTGGTTTTGGGAGGCTTGGGGCAGGAGGTGTTTGATTTTACACTCAGCTATGTACTGGTCTTGAGTGCAAGACTAATTATATATTGTTATTGTATCTGAAAACAATATATATTAAAAGTACTTTCACATAAGCCAAAGGAAAACAATTTGAAAAATTCAAAAAGCAAGCCTGTTCTAGCCTATATTCCATACTTTACTATCATTGTTAGTGTTTTTTCTTTCTTTTGTTTTTTTGGTTGGGTGGGTTTTTTGTTTTTTTTCTGTTTAAAATCTTCATACTTCTGCTCTCTCCTCATCTGTATGACTGGTTTCTACATGTAGGCTGTAGAAAAGCTGTTACAGACATACCACATATGTTACTGTTGTCAGGTCTGCTTTCAGCTTGTGGTCATTGTCAAGGCACTGTGCATGTTTGATCTGAACTTCTGGGCTGGTCCTTCCATTCTGCCAGGATCAGTTAGAAGGTTTGTTGTTATGACATTGGTTCTAGTGACATGGGCACGTCACTGCATCCCTGGTGGCCTAGAGAAAGGGAAAAACAAACACATGACTAGAAACTTAAAAAATAGCCAAACCCAAATGATAAAACCAGCTCAAGTTTGATGTTTAGGAGAAGCAGCTAATACACAGAGCTCTTTCAATGCACCTTGTTAAAAGAACCTTCTCACATACCCTCTCCAATCTTATGATTATAGGTTTCTTCCTCCTTTGCCCAGAATTTTAAAGTAGAGAACCAAAGCATTATCTTTCATTATTTATTTTTTTTCTTTTTTTTTTTTTCTTCAGCCTTTCCCTGTAGCTGGCAGAATTCTAGACACATATATCTAGGGACACTTCCCCTCAGTTTCCCTATTCTTGCTCAAAAGACAACATTGGACTGTGACAATATAATAGACGTAACAGATTTTTCTCACTGGGAGACTGGTTCCATGGAGGCAGATCTGTAAAAGGACAGAGGTCAAATGGTAAGTTTAGGAGCTGTATGCTCAGTGTGTGTCCTGATAGTAAATCAGGCCTTTTAATTATTTGCAGTCTGGGGCAAAGGTCCATGGATATGCTTATTTTTACATCACTTACTCTTGAGCTCAAGCCCCTTTACTTAAAGGGATGGAAATCCAGACTCTGAATAACAAATATTTGGACTTTATCAAGTAACTTTAGAAATTCATATGGCTACACCAAATACTAAATTTTGTCTTCTTAAATGTACATTAGAGTATCGCAGTCTACACTATGCTAGTTGTCATTATCATCACTTATTCACTGACAAAAAGTTGACAAGTGCCTTCAATCAATCCATGATGTGAATTTTCATCATGTAGCAGTTTTACTTTAAAAACAAATATGAGTAAATATCTGCAAAACTATCACATCATTTTATTTCATAAATGTCTTCAAAATGCATATAGTATATAGTATAACACCAGCTCATATATATCTATTTCTTTTTTATATATATCTATTTCTTTTTTTTACAAACCTATGCCCACTCATTGTTTCCTTGTTTTCCATCTCTATTTGTCTACTGCCTGCTGTCTTAGCTGCTTTGAGGTAGAGACTGACTCACTATTCAATATTTGAACAGACTCCTGCAAAATCTACTTGGCTGTGATTAGAGCTCTTCAAAATACAGCAGTACCTGCTCTATCAGCAATAAAAAAAAATGCAGCATTGATTGCTTTCACCAAAGTGAACAATGAGTTCTTAAAAATCACAGGTCATCTGATTTTGCTGATTCACTACAGGTAATCTAGCCAGCAAGATTCAAATGAACATTTTCTGACTCTTGTACTGCTCTCCAAATACCACCTTCAGTATCCTTTTATATACAATCTCTTTAGCAGAGGTAGGTTTACTTTAGCTCTTCCAAATATTTATAAAGGTCCTCTAATCATTCTGAAGAGTACAATGAAACAGACAAACTCTGTTACAAGAGCAATCCCAGTAAAATCACTGGGATGAGCACCTGATTTAGGACTTTTCCAGACACAACTTGCTGACTCCATTCATTCCATATATTGTAAATGTTTATTGACTTATTACTTAGAACTGTAATAAAAAATTAAATTCCACCATATTAAAAAAATAACAATAAAGGAAACTTTATCGTCAAAAACCATGAGATTGGCTTTAAAACATGTATCATCTTTATCATAAAAGAAAAAGGGTATAAGTCTCTTTATTTTATCTTGGTATTTATTATATGCTTTTATTGCTAGAAACTCACTAATTATTTTTCATGTAAAAGCAAGGGTCTTGTGTAGGTACATGAGTTGGGGATTTAAAAAAAACATTAATATCTCCTTAATGTATAATGCCATGGTTTTATACATTTTATGAAGAAGCAAACCAAATTTCTTTTGTTTCCTCCATGAAAGATCTACTATTATTTACTGAGCTTAATATGATAGTTGTTTCAATTTAATTTGAGGAAGAAACACAATACAGAAGAAGAAAAACTTTATTCACACAAAGAAAATTAGCACACACTTTTTTTATGGGTTGATTGCATTGCAGTGTTTCTTCACCTGATGACTCAGGTTTTCCAAGTGAAGACTCAGGTTTTCTTTTTGTTTATCCATCCACAACTACCTTCTAGCTGGGTTGGTTTTTTGTTTTTTTTTTTAATGGAACATGTTAATGAAGTAGCATATTTTATTAGACAAACCTTGATTTCTCCCCTCTCTCTTCCTCACCCTTCCATAGTTTAAAAACAACCACATCCCCAAAGCATCACATTCTATTGAAATGGAAAGTCTTTAAGGTATTTTGGAAGCAGGAAACTGCAAAGTTTGAACGAGGTACTCCACTGGCAAGATTTCAAACTTATTTGCAGATCAGGACCTCTTTTGTAAAAGCCTCCCCAGGAGGAAGGCAGTTAGACACCTGCCAGTAGCCTGCAGTGGCACCATCCCACTGTGATGTTAATGAGATGAATGAGAGCACTATGGAGAGCTGCAGTAATTACAGGGTGAAGAGCTTGTCTTTTCCTGGCCCTTCTCTATGGGCTGCCTGTTCTATAAAGCAAGGTCTTTTGTAATACTAATTACAAATGTTAATTAAACATTTCTTTGGAATTTTGTTCTCCATCAATAGGTCAAATAAACAGGGAATAGCAGTCACTTATCAACCACATGAGAAATATACCATTTATTTGCTCCCTAACTTTGGTCCCTCCAGAACATAACTTCTGACTTGTTTTGTTTTCTTAAAGAGACACTAAAGCCAGCAAAGTATAGCTATTCTGTACAGAAATAAAATAATTCCTACAACGATGGAGTTCAACCTGGTTCTAAGGCCCCTCTCACTTTGGTCCATGTTGTCTTGACCCTAAATTTTAAACATAATCATGAATCTATCTCTAAGGTTTACATGAAAATACTTCCAGACACAGATTTAAGAAAACATTCATGACAGCTGTTGATGACAGCAGAAAATCTATCTTGATGGCTTGGTCTGGCACAAGCAGCACATGGCATTTCAAATTGTTGTTCTAATCCCATTTTTAACCAAATCCCTAGAATTACAGGAGTGACCCCCGCTCAGATCAGAACTGAGCACAAATGTTTGGCAGACATCACCACAAAAAGCTCTCTATTCCTTGCCTGACAGTGTGCCACAGCCAGATGCTCCCACACAGACTCACATGGAGCAGTAATTTAATACATCAGCAATACTATCTATTTCAGTGACTTAACTGCTGGGCCAGCTCGTCTTACCTTTCCTTGTAGTCCACATTGCTAGGACACAGCAGGGGATCAGATTAAATTCCTCTTTTTGATATTTTTCTCAAATGTGTATGTGTGGTTCTAAAATGAGTTTGATGACACCAAATTGAAAGAATTCCTTCTGAATTAAATTAATCCAGAAGTTGCACGTCAAGAGAAAAACAAATGCACTACAACAAAGATATGAAGGAACCTCCCTTCAAACACTAGCAGGGTGGGCACAGAGTTTAACTCTGCAGATTCATTTCTACTGGGTCATGTCACTTGAGAATGCAGATGTAGCTTTTCTGTAATTTAAACCTATTTTTATCACCCTAAGGTATGAATATGCCATTTTTTCCCTTTGTTAGATAACCTGAAGTCAGGTTCTTCTCCTGATTTGACAGGGAATGTGGATTGGCACAAAAGTGAAGAATCCATTATTTTACCATACAGCTCCATTGTTCTGAGAGCAACACATTGTGTGAGATATTTTCCCAAGACAACACCAATATAGTATATTCTATGAGTCAATAGCAGAAACTGAGGAAAATTACTTGAGAGTACTGGTGGATGAAAATCTGGACATGTGTCAACATGTGCACTTGGCCACACAGAAGGCCAATTGCATCCTAGGCTGCACCAAAAGAAGCATGGCCACCAGATTGAGAGAGGTGATTCTGCTGCTCTACTCTGCTCTGGTCCGACCTCACCTGGAATACTGCGTCCAGCTCTGGAGCCCTCAGGAAGGACATAGACCTGATGGAGCAGGTCCAGAGGAGGGCCACAAAAGATGATGAAAGGGCTGGAGCACCTCTTCTGTGAAGACAGGCTGGGAGTGTTGGGTCTGTTCAGACTGGAGAAGGCTCTGAATATGATGAATGTATGGCAATTTCTTCCATTTCATTTTTCAAGACACCATAATAATTGTGTTCTAAATGTACAGAAATTTCCTGTGAAACCACTTCTAACTGGAAAAAACTTTATCATACCAGGAACTGTACCAGCATATTGCAGCAAAGCAATGTCCATACCACTGTGGCCACTCTGTTTACCAGGTACAACATCATCTGCTTTAGCCAGACTCATCTGTCTTGCAAATCTGCCCCAGAAGGCTGTGTTATATTCATGGTAACCTTAACTTGTGTCAATGTCATTCTAAGGAGTCTTAATTTGAGTAAGTTATTGCTTTGAATGCAGGTCTTTGGATCAGATGCAGTTTATGTAAGTCTACATCAGTGATTCTGTGTGGATCAGGGTGTACTTTTGAAGTGAACCTCTCAATCCTTCTCTGTTTACCTCAGTTAGGTTTGCATTGCAGGACAGTCTCAGAAAAAATGATCTCTATCCCTTTTGGATTAAATTAAGCCAGAAGACACACTTGAGATTTGGTATGAAAGAATCTCCCTGCAAACACTTACCCATGTGGCCATACAGTTTTGCTCTGCAGATTCACTTGCTAACAAAGACATAGCCTTTCTCTAATTTAACCTTATTTTGATCACTCGCATCTGTCAAAATAAGGTGAAAGACGAACACTTGGAGCTGGTTGCTTGTAACTGCTTTCTATGGTTCTCTTTCCAGCATGGTTATAAGGTAATTTGAAGATATTCAGCCTAGCATGAACACATGTCTTTAGGTATAAAAGCCTGAAGAAGCAGGAGTTGCTGTTTAAAGAAGCAAGCACTTCATGCATGTGCTCAGTTTTTCATAGACTTTTTAGTGTGCATACTTGCTGTGAATGCATGGTTTATTCTGTCAGTGGTCTATGGTTAACACTCATTGTCATGATGAGCTGTAATGTCTTCACAATAAAGTTAGAAATCTAATATAAATGCAGAAAAGCAAGGAATTTTGGAGGTAAGACTTGAATTTCACCCATCACCCTTCTTAGTACTGCAACTTTAGGGAACAGCAACACAGTAGTTTCTTTAGGCACAAATATAGAAAACTGCGTGAGAGGAATATAAACAGTAAAAATTGTGTGTGTTCTGACAGGTTCCCATATTTCCTCAGAACTGACACATTTTCTATCATTTTGCAATTTCCCAAGCATTTTTGTTGGACTTTTGTGCTTTATCTTAATGATAACTGTACCATTTTATTCTGAGCTAGGGATGAAATAATTTGATTCATTTTGAAAAAAAAAAAATCATTCTTGTTGACAGTTTACACTATTGAAGAACATGTTAATAAAAGAAGGATGTCAGACCATGTACCACCACTTAATACTGAGTTGTGATGCTTGTGACATAAACACCATAAAGGAGGTCTGGGGTTTGGTTGTTGGTTTTTTTGTATTATTTTGACAGGTTTTTTGTTTGATTTTGTTGTTTTTTTTTATAGCTGGAGAAACAGTACTGTACTTTAAAGCAAGTCTTACTTAAAATTTGTTAAGTTTTGCATTTCCCTATCACCATAGAGCTAATTCTCTGGCATTGTGTTACATTATGCAAAACATAGGCTTACTTAGTGATTATTGGCATAAAAAGAGGAAGTGCATATAAGGATCTACCAGTGAGTCCTTCTGAAATCATGACCTTACAAATTGATGTTAGATCCTGTGCTTTCTATTTGTGTGCCCTACCAGTCTTTCTGAAGTTTTCAAAAGTAATGAGCAAAATGCCAGCTGAAATACAACAGCTCTGCAGACACTCAGCATTTTCCAAAAATCAGCCCCAAATCACATCACTTACACAGAGTTAGGATCTTAGTGTCTAATATTTTACATAACTTTCCAGCTTGCCTCTGCAGCCTGATTCACCACCGTGTAACATTCTTGATTAAACCAAAATACATTAATGTTCTTTCTACCTTTTTTTTTTTTTTTTTTT
>VWZY01003598.1:22704-35160 GCA_013399075.1 Chloroceryle aenea | reverse complement strand
TTCACTAGATCTGATGCCACTGGACAAATTATGAAAAGCTTCCAAACTACTTGAAGGGAATTTGACTTAAATATTTCCACTAAGTGCTCATGCAATGCTTTGAAATTTTGCCTGTGAATGGTTAGACAGTGGTTAGATGAATAAAAGAAAATCTAAATAATAGTATGTGGAGGGATCTCAGTTCTCTACAAGATATTATTGATAAACTATTCTGTACTATATTCAATTCATTTATAGACCTTTGGTGAAAAACTATTTTTTCTTCTGCTGAAATAGTAGATAATATTCTACTTTTACTGCTATAACATAAAATTCTAGAATCAGTTACTTGGAAACATCATTTCTAGAACAGTTTATGAATCTTTTAATAAGTGTTTTCATGGGAGGAGGGTTCACTGAAAACATAAGGTCACAGAATTTTGTTTGAGGTGGGCATTATTCAACTTAAACTTCTACAAACTTTCAAAATTTAAAAAATATTTCATTCTAAAATTTGATATTAAAATTTGTATTCTTTTAGGACAAAAGTATTTTCCATACCACAAAACAAATGAAGGGAAAAGAAACTGATATTATTGTTACTTCTGTGTATGAAGTTAAATTTTGAAGACACACCATGCTGAATGATCATGCTTTAGTACTTTATATGTCAGAATCATTCAGAATTTCATATGCTTGACATTAATTCAGACCATGAAATTCTGGTCTGAGTTGGAATAACAAAGAAATTCAAAGGCAAAACCACGCAGAATTAGGGGTACAACAAGAAGAGACTTATATCTTCAGGAGTGCCCTTCAAGGCTCTTTCCACAGTTAAACAATTATTTTGGTGCAGTGATAAAATTTTCCCTAAATTTATCTTTTCACAGAATATTTGGGAAAGAATTTAATAGTCTTTCTTCTCAGGGAAATGCAAGAACTGCAATTACGCCAAGCCCCTTACGGAGTATCCTAGTGGGAAGAGGGCCCTTGTGAAACATCCTCTTCTGCAAATCCAAACAGAAATCAGGCATAATACATTTCAAAATGAAGATTCTGAATTCCCCTGCTACTTCAGCAGAACAAATCAGGATGCATACTTCCATCCTGCATATCAGGATGAAAAAGATCAGTGCTGGAGAAAAAGGAGGAATAAAACAAACTCCCTGCAGTGAGAAAAATAAGATAGGGAAAAGCCACAGTCTGCTGAAGAAAATTCAATGTTCTGTTCTTTTTTGTCAGAAGATAAATTTTCTCAGTGTCAAATACACTTGACAAACAGACTTCCATGACCAGGAACTTAGGAACTTTACTTCTTTCTGCTATGTACTGGACTCCTGTCCACCTGGTATCAAAGAAGAATGCTGTCAAATATTTCAGAGAGTCATACAGTGGGATTGGCAATCAACCAGTTGGATTTAATTGATGAACCAAACAGCACAGCTTTTATATCTACAGGTCCTCAGTCTGAATATATTGAAAGAGGAGATGCAGCAGTGAGACCGCATTTTGAAGATCTGAGTAGAAATTGATAAACCCTATTTCCAGAGTGGAAATCCATTTGACATCTTTGCAAGGCAGGAGAGTCTGTATCAGGCTGGGATGGTGTGATCTCAGTGGCCTAATGGTGGCATTTGGGTAGAGCCTTGCCATTAACTATCTATGAAGGTCTTTCCATAAGAGGGAACCAGATGCAACCACTAACTGGGAAGAAGCAGCCAAACCATAGCCTTTTGCCTGAACTGCTGACTGTGTACCAATCTGAATCATGGCACAACAGATACAGTATGTCCCCAAAAGTTATCTCATCCTATCTTCAGAGCCTCAGATGTAGTGTAGAGCTGAGCTTTAAATTATTATTACCAGCAAAAAAGCCATTTCCTCAACTAGCTCTAATTCTCACTCAATACAGTTCCTGGTCCCCACACACAGACCAAGGTCAAAGATGACTAAACTCTACCATCACCCTCAAGAAGCAAACCTCTGGATGACCACCAAGCCAAACTGACACATCAGGGGGAAATCTGGCCTGTCAGGACTAGCACTAAATAAATCCTAGGGATACACAGAGGTCTGTCTCTGTTCTCCATAGACATTGATACAGTACTTTAGCAGCCTAGATTATAAATGCCCTGAGACAGCTTTTCCAAAGCCATGCGATCAGTCTTGTATAGCTCACACTATAATACACCTGTGTTATACGTTTACTTTGACCATAATCCCAAAGTTTTAAGATGAAATTCAGCTCTTGCTTCTGTGTGTGTGCATGCATCAACATATTTGTTTTAAGTGATGCTGAAACTGTTTATATTAGGTTTAAATTCAATCCATAGACTTTTTTTCAGGAGTTAAACTGTTTGGGGGTTTTTGGTAGAGTCATAGAATCACAGAAAAGTCTAGGCAGGGAGAGAGACATCTGGAGCTCAGCTGCTCCAACTTTCTGCTGCAATCAATGCCTCCCCACCCTGTAATCAGATGGAGGTTCCCCAACACTGTTCATGCCTGTTGCCTTTATCCTGTGACCACATACTTTGAAGAGAGCACTTCCATCTTATCTATAATTACCTTTTAGAGATCAGAAAAGTGATCAGTGCCCCACAAAGCCTTTGCTTTCCTAGGTTGAATGGACTAAATTTCTTCATACTTCCTTCACATATCAAGTTCTCTAATCCTCTAATCATCTTGATGACACCTCCACCAAACTCTCTTGTTTTTCAATCTCTTCTGAACTGGAGGACAAAAATTTGACACATTATTACAGCTGTGGCCTGTCAAGTTCAAGGTAGCATGAAATAATCACATCCCTTGATCTCCTCCCATCTCTACTGCAGCCCAATTGATGGACTGTTTGCTTTCAATTCTGCAAATCCGCACTTCTTGGTCATGTCCAGTTTGCTGTCTACTGAGATTACCAGGTCCGTCTCAGGTACACTACACTCCAACCAGAGTCCAGTCTGTATTGCTGCATGGGATTATTCCATACCAGGCGCAGGACTTCACATTTATCTCTGTTAAAACCTTGTTGGGCCAGACTTCCAGCCTGTCAGTGTCTCTCTGTACAGTCACATTTCCTTCTCACATTCTACCCGTCTTCCGTGTCTTGCATCATCTGCAAGCTTGGCACAGATGCATTCAAGCCTTTCATCCAGATTGTTTAGAAATATATTGAATAGTTTCAAACCACCACTGATCCCTGAAGAACACCACAGATGACAAGCTGCAGATTTAATTTTGAGCCATTAGCCACCAACAACTTTGAACTCATCATCCTAGACAGTTCTTCATGAAATTTGTGGCCCTTATCTAATTCGTATCTCACCAGGATGTCAACATGGATGTTATGGGAGACCATGCCAAATCACTTGCTAAAATTAAGGTAGATGATATCCAAAACACTACCATCCATCACTGACCAAGTTGCTTCATAATACAAGACAATGGGGCACAGTTTACCCTTGGCAAATCTGTGCTGGTTTTTCCAGTTACATTCTTGACCTTCATGTGTCCAGAGAGAGCTTCAGTGAAGACCTACTGTATATTATTGTTTCCTGGAATTGAAGGGAGGATAAGCGGTCTGTCTTTTCCCAAATCATCTTTTTTCCTATTTTATAGGTAGGTGTAGTATTTGCTTGTTCCCCATCATCAGGGACTCCCACAATCTCCAGGACCTGTCTGAAAAAATAAAAAAGAGCTTTGCAAAGAAGCTGGCAAACCTGACACCATTCAGTGCATTCTGTCACATCTTACAGACTTATATATGTCTAGTTTTTACAGAAGGTCCCTAACTTGATCCTGCCGTACTCTTAGTGGTTTGCCATTTGCTTTGCCACGGCTTCCTGTCACAGAGACTTGGGGCTAACTTTAACTGTTAAGACCAATGGAAAGAAGGCATTGAGTAAATCAGCCTTTTCTGTATAATTTTTGACCTAACTTTCCAACCCCATTCACCAGCAGGCCTGTACCTTCCTTGTACTTATGGTTGCTACTAATGTGTCTATAAGAGCCGTCCTTGTTTTTTCAACATATCTTGAAGGCAGCCTCAAAGCCTTCCAACCTTTCTTCTTTCCTTTTTGGCCTCCAAAGTAGACTCTTCTGGAATCCTTCTTAACAACTCCATAAGTCCTAGGAAGGTCTGTGTCTTTATTCTGCTACTTACCTTCCTCTGCCTCATAAAATATTAAACTTTACAGCTGTATGGTCACTGCAGCCCAAGATGCTGTTGAAGGTCATTATAATAGTAATAGTTATTATACCTACCTATGGGCCACAAAGGATAATAAGAGGATAACAGCCTGCAAGATAATAGCACCTATCTACAGGTCATAAAAATAGATGTACATTCCTTGCCCAGCTACATTTGTAAGGCAAGTTTAAAGCATCATTAAGTACTGGATAATATGGGCTTCATCCTTTTTCCCACGAGTGCAATAGGAGTCTCTGGTTAAAGCTCAGTCTGCAGTAAGACTTGCAAGTAGTCATATGATCAAGACACATGACTATGCACAACCTACCTTTCTTGCACTTCATGATTAGAGCTACAAGTTATTTCTCTGCAAAATTTAGAGGAAAACAAATTACATATTTTTAACAATTATGAAGTAATTGAGGAGAGGCGGGTGGAGAAGAATCGTCAAGATTTTTCAGAATTTCTTGAGAAAAATCTTGATTTCACTACAGCCAAAAGTAAAACTCTTATGAACATTTCTGGAGCTGTGATTTTACCTCCTTCCTCCCTGCCCAAACAACATACCAATTTTCAAAAAGTTGTGTAAGTTCTAAAGGCTGTCCTGTGTTTAAATCTTATCATACCTGAAGAATCCCTTTAAATTAATTTAGAGTATTGATACACACAGATAGTGCTTATGATAAACACTGGTGATACACAGGTTCCTCATTGAAAGTTTATCCTTCACCTAGGAATGTCTGAATACCAATCTTTGGTGTCCATTTAGGAAACACTTCACTTGTCACCATATCTCAGCTAACTGGAACTATTTCTAAGAACAATAATTTACATTAAGGGAACTCTGTTAACACTAAATTAGCTAAAAAAGAGGCTTTCATAACAAAACATCTTTAGCCAATGTTCTTCCATATGATCTGTCTTGGCTTTAACAAAAACTCCTGTTTAGGCTACAGGATACATTTATTGTGTGTTTTCTTGTTGTTCTCTCTGTCACTATAATTTCCAAAGCCTGAACCTTAAAGGAATCTCAACACTGTTCAATAAGACTTAGAAATAAAACAGTTACTGTGCTTCGCAGCATCCTCTGGTCAAGTTCTGCAGGTGGAAATTGAGGCCTGGTGCCAAGTAGAGTCTGTGATTTCTAAATGGAAAAAATCAGAACTGTGTTATCTCAGACTTTCCTTCCACTCTAAATACATTTCTCCTCCAGAGGCTTGCAACAACAGTAATTCAAGTCCTAGGCCCTTAACATTTTACCTTGTAACACTACACAGGTTTGAGGTTTTTCAGGAAGTTTTCAGAACTAAAATCCTTCTGCAATAGTACCTTCCCTTATGCTAGCTTCTGTCCTAACATAATAGTTAATATCAAAATAAAGGAAAAATAACCTAGTTTATTTAGCTACAGTCACTGCTGGTTCACTACAGATAACTCTACCAGTTCCCACAAGAATATTGGTAATCTTTCCTGGTATCGTTACTAAAGTCTCAGATCCCACATTGAAGTGAAAACTTTCAGTAGACAGTAAGTGTTAAGAACAGAACATGTGTGAATTTTTTAAAAAGATGAGAATATTTAAAGTAGTGTCAGGATTTTATGATACATGAGTCATGCTTTTTGAAGCTCAAGGTTGGCAATACACACATTCACATTGCCATAACTTGTAGCAATATTGCTGTCCTCATCATTTTCCTTAACAAAACACTCACAGTCAGAAAAATACCTTTCCTGAAGCCAGTTTTATTATGGAAGTGGTTTTCTAAAAACAATCACATAAAATGCAAACCTAACGCCTTATCTTCAGGCTTGATGATTCTTAAGGTGTCTTTTTTTTCAGGGATAACTCTTCTCATATTCTATCTTCCCTGGTCAATTCCAACTTTCCATTTATTGGTAATGATGTAGCTATGCCTTTAGATAACAGTAGGATCCCTTTAATGTAGCAAGGTACTAGAGACAAGCACTGTCTAGTTGTTAAAACTGTCATTCCTTAGTGCACACATTTTTCACTGCCTCTGTTTTCACAAGACTAAAATAAAATATTTTTTCCTATTTACATTTTTTTCATATTTCACGCAGTTTGTTGGAATGGAATGCAGGTACAACATCCTGTGCAAATTAGTCCAAAATTTCCTAAATTATGTGGTGAATTATTCTCTTGAATATGAGAAAGATGAGCCCCGAAAAAAAGACATCCTAGTAACTGCTTCATTAATATGAAGCCATCAATATTTGCAAGTTTGGTCTCTTCTGGATGTATATAGAAATGCAAGACAACAATGTTTTCGCATAGGAGTCCTTTGAGATTTGCCTTTAATATCCTTGATGTAATTAAATCACAACACTAAAATGAGAAGTTTAACCTTGCAATGATTTTTAGTAAATTTACACAATCATCCTGAAGTAACTGAGACCAACCGAGGCCCTTTGCTTCATTTGTTCCTGTCGAGTAACAGATAGCAAATAGTAAACAGATAGAGATTCAGTATTGTTTTATCCTTAACATTTAGACAGCAGGTGAAACATTTCAGCTTTCCAAATGCTGTAAAGGTTCAAATTAATCTTCATGAAGTTCAGATCTACACATTCCAAAACAAGAAAAAAAATGTTGTTAATTGAAACACAAGACAATTCAACTTCATATGACAGAAATGTTTTGACTTATTTTATATTTGCACACATCATGATTTGTCCTAAGAGTCACGCCACAGGACCCTGACTCCTGAAATAGCAAGGGACTCAAAACTAAAAAAAAATGCTCACCCAGGTATGAAAGCATATTTCAGAACCACACATACTAGTAAGGTAATGCTTTCTACTGACTGCTTTTTGAACAGAATGTAGCACTAAAGCATTATTCATGAAGTAATGTATAGTGGTAAAAGCAATCTACCCGATGATGTGATTGGTAAGTAANGCTTTTTCAAACCATTACAATGTGAAAACAGAGTAGAAGAAAGTATTTTTTTGCTTTAAGAGAGAGAGAGACAGAGAAAGACAGAAAGACAGGCAGAAAGAAAGACAGAAAGCTTTCAGGTTTGACCCTTGAAAGATAGGTGATGGCAACTGAGCACGCTCCTGTACAGTGTACATTCTACTGGAGAGAAGCATAGTTTGACTAGCCTCAGTTTTCAGGGTCACTCTCACTCTCATTTTGTCTGTATTACTGTGAATGCTCCCATGTGCTGGATAGTCACAAGCAGAAAAAAAAAAAAAAAGATGTCAGCAAGTAAAATGGGCAAAAGGTGGTGCTTAAATTCCTAGGGTAAAAATTGCTCTTCTAGCTTTCGCCTTTCAATACTGCATTCTTATACAGCAGTCAGCGTTACTAAGGATCTCTAAAGGAAAATACCTGGGACAACTTCAACATGAAGAGGCTGAGGGAATTTAATTTCCATGCCTAATTCCTATCATGTCTAATGAACAGAAATTATCCACTCTCCTTTTAGAAAAAAGAGGGAAATAACAAAACATTGCAAATGTCTTCTGAGCAGGGTTCATTTTCAACTAGTATGAATATTTGTCATTTAAACATACAGTGTCCCGCAAGCTGACAATGCTTTTCAATGATAAGAAAAGGCACATCTAAATTTTCTCTTTTCCTGAAAGGTGACATTTGTGTGAGTGGCAGACTCTGCTCTGTAACTTAAAACATCTACATAATCTTTTTTTTTCCAATGTAAGATATTCATTGTGGAAGTTAGAACAAGGTAGGTAGATGCTACATATATCTCCTGTTAACTTGGGCAAAAGTCATATTGACAGAGATAGTTAAGACTCACAATTCACACACTGGACTTGTGCAGAAACAGACAACATCTTATCTTCTGTTTTAACTTTGTTTCTTTGTAGCTTCACTCCATAACTTATTGGTCATTATTGTGAAATACAGTCAGTTTATCACAGCTCTCATTTGAAGTGTGCACTTCATAACACACAGTATAAACACTGCAACAGATAAATTCACCTTTTTTTCAGGATAGGTCATCCTTTCTCTTGCAAAATGAGAGGATTGTTACCATTGTCCCTCTGTGGAAATGTGCACTCAGAAATCTAGTGGAGGACCACATCTGAGGTCTGGGGCAGAGCTGCTGAATATAGCTTCCTCCAGCACATTGCCCATATTTCAAAAAACTCATGGGCAAAAAGCTGTCCCTTCTGCCTAGCCTGGATTCCCAAGAGTTTCCCAAATTCCATTTCTGTTATTGCTGGGGCCCACATTTTTCATTTCATCCCTCTCCATCCATCTGTTTGTCTCCTCCTCTATGTGCCCAGAGTTCTGTGATCAGAAGTGAAGGACTGAGATGCAGAAATAACTGAGCTGCTCTTCCACAAAATAGAGGGGCACATGTGGAAGGATTGTTTTTCTGCATAAGTTGTGAAAGAGTCCTCACATTTGTGCACTGCTTGCATGCTTGCATTGGCATGTGATTGACATGAAACTCTTGGACTTTCAAGACTGATCCATGAGAAGTGGAAAAAAAAGTCTAGTAGGGTTTTAGACTGATTTGACTGTTTTGGCAATAAAAATCCTAAGGAAGTAGGATCATATGGAAACCAAATTGTGTCCAGTTTACCTGCTTATTTTGTAAATTTAGTTCATTCTCATTAGTAATTGCATGGAATCCTAATGACCATGAAAATACAGAATGAGCTATTTTTCATTCCTCTTCCAGCTGGGCAGGTCTCTGAATTATTTCTCCTCAAGTAAGAAATTGTCCATCTGGTTGGCATGACAGTGACATAGGATCTCCCAACAGCGGTTTCAAAGGCTGCTGAAACTACAGAGCATTCTGTGTGGCAACCAAGTCTATACCTCCACATTATTCAGAGTTATGTGGGTAAATCCCCACTCACTGAGATAAGAGTATGTCTCATTCGGCATGAAATTAATAGCCAGCATTTTCCTAATTCACCATAGCAACAGTGATATAATGGCAAAAGAGTGAGAACAGACTGTGCACTGGGGAGGGTGGATGAAGCAGATAACAGCTTACATTTGTTGCATACAGAGCTTTGCCTGTGGTCAGTGTAAGATTAGCAAAAGATAAAAGGCAAGAAGATGTGGTGTATGATAGTGTCCTATAACTATCTTGGAGAAATATAAAGCATGTTCTTGCACTTCTCACGAGTGTTAGAGTTGCCTTCCACGTGAAATGTTTAGCATTTCAATATCACATAATATTGTAGCCTGTTATGAGATCAGTGAATCGTAGGACCCCTTATTTTCTTAAGATGTAAAATAGGGGATTGAGAAAAATAGATTATATTTTATAACCTCCAAAACTCCAAAACTAGCCACAGACATATGTAACTGAGCTTGTAGAAAACTGTTGTTATGGAGTCAAGTCTGTAAAGATAATAAACCCCCCAAAAAGTATTGTCCTATAAATGAAAGCAAAGATATGGAAAGGGTAGTTACATATTAATATGCTGGTTGGCAGTATATAATAGAAGCTGACCAACATCTAGCCCTCAAAGAAATTATCTTGGAAGATAGTATACTTCTTTATATTCAGCTGCATGCTCAATTTTGCATGGTGTACACCTGTCTGTGAGGTTTTGTGCTCTCACATGGATGTAATTACGGAAGCCTGTTTATATCACTTGATCAAAGTGAATATAAAATCTGGAAGAAATTCCAGAGTGCAAACCCATACACTTCAATGTTACCAGGACATCACCTTGAATATTTAGTACTCAGAATATTCTACCCTCTCTCTCTCACCCAGAATAACCCTTTTTCTCTCCTCTATAAACACCTGTTATTTTTTATGAAATTTCATGCCTTAAAATATTCTTTCTGAACCACTAAGACCATTGAAAGAATGAAAGAAACATGGAAAGAAACATTGAGCACAAATAAGAGTAATTATACCATAAATTAAGACAAAATGTCAAGACACTGAACAAACCAAATCATTTCCATCACAAGTATTATGAGAACCCTCATCATATTTAGCTAACTAGGAAGACAGGCAACACTATGGCAACAAAACCAAATCTCTAAAAGATTGAAAGAGTGAAAAAGAAAGTTAAATAAAGGCAATGTTGTAGAGAAAACTAAATACTATGATAAGCAGGTACGTGAATTACCTTAGTAAAATAGGGGACACTTGGAAGTGAAAAAAACTTGAGATTTTTGCTTCATGGCAACTGTTTTATAGCTAGTACTTACATCGTTCCACATTCAATTTATACTGAATTCCATTGACCTTGCATGCAATCAAAACAGCACCAGAGAAAGCCATTTTTCCTTAAAAAAATAACTTCTTTAGGGTCTATGATAACACCATCAACATTAGGTTCTCTCACCTTTTCATCTATAACAGTAGGTCATATCTTGAATGGTATGTGACTTTCAATACTTTTTAGGCTTTTTATGACTATACACACTAAGCTAGCACCCAACATACACTCTCTTGACACAGAAATAAAAGATGTCCTTGGGTATTTCTAATGCATGAAGTATTCATAAAAGGAGAGATTCCTAATTACTCTTTCAGTCAACAGAAACTGGATGAAGGACTCAGAACTTGAACTAAAGAAGGGTTTGTTTTGTTTTGTTTTTATTTGTTGAGGGCATCTATACCTTTTACACTTCATGGATAATTGCAAATGCAATTACAATTTTTATCCTTCGTGTTTTCAACTTCAGTATGAGCAATATATGATAATGGGTTACACTCAGGCCTTTGGCTTCTTTATTTTCTTCATCTCTAGCTTCATATGGCTCTGCTTTGTATTACTCAAAGACAG
This sequence comes from Chloroceryle aenea, assembly GCA_013399075.1. NCBI lineage: Eukaryota > Metazoa > Chordata > Aves > Coraciiformes > Cerylidae > Chloroceryle > Chloroceryle aenea. Next base: position 24,236 of record VWZY01003598.1, on the reverse strand, counting down.
TAGAACAGTGGATAGAAGATTAGAAATTATGCACTTCTTAAATATCTACAACATGGTCTGTGTGGTTTTCTTTAAACTGTCTTAATCTCATAGAAGCAGGTGGTGTATTTGTCCTATTGTCAATCTGACCGTACTAACAATACATAAATTTGGCTTTTTAGAGAGGACTAAAAATCTCTACAACAATAATACATACAAATCTTATGAAATTTCATCATCTTTCTCTTCTCAGTAAGTACCCTAAGTCTTTCAGGAAAGGAAAAAAAGCCCCACACAAATTCAGAGGAGCATAGCTGATTTATTATCTTCTTCTTCCCAGCCTGAGCCTTTCTAAGCAGTCCTTTGAACTGATGCCCTTTTGGATTCAAATAGTATGACTAATAATTGCCATATATGTCTCAGAATCTGCTATGCCCATTAAGATATAGCTAGTTTTCCCTCCACCCCTTACTACATCAAACACAACAGCCACCTTTTCTTAATGACCTCATTCTACAGGCGGGCTTATTTGCCTTATCTTTCATACCTTATGTAGCCTTTAACTGAGTTACAGTAAGCAGCCCAGTAGGGTTGCAGTTAACACACAGGATGGACATCTTTGTACCCTCTGTTCATTTAAGCCTATTGAGGCTTGTATTAAAGAGATTTTTAAAGATAATTGAGAATCTCAACCTTTTTTTTTACCCAAGCCCTTTAAAATCTCATCTTCCTTTGACTTTAATCTGTTAAACCTTTGATGATAGTTGTTTACCTGCTTGTATTTATCAACAACTCAAAATCCACATTACTACTGTGAAGCAGCAAGCCTCTGCTTAGTCTGTGATGTGCTGAAGGGGAGGGGGACAAGGGCAGAAACGGAAGCTTTATTGAACCAATTTCTATGTACAGATCCTTTCTTTTTGAGAACATCTGGACAAGAAACTGTCTTAAAAGTGTGTTGTAAACATGGAGGTGTTTATAGACCAAGAAATATTTAATTGTAAGGAGAAACACAGATAGATACAGTTTCAAGAAAAATGAAGGTGTTGTTTACATTACAATTGTCTAATCTTTCAGTTTTTTTCATTTATAGACATTCCCTTGGTGAGGTAATTTTAAGTACCTTTCCTTCCCACAGATATTTTCACAAGTCTTGGGGACACAACAATAACATGGCAGATCCTTGTCCCATTTAGGCTGGTTGATTTCAGGCATCCACACTTACACCAAAAGCAGCACCTCTTTCCTTCTGTTTTCTCAATAGTTCAAGGTTGTCCTGGTTTGAGTGAGAACAGAATCAAGGCTGTTTAGTGATTTTACTTTTCAGCCAAGTATCTTCCAACTGCAGTTTCTGAAGTTAGCAGCATGTTTTTGTAGGCAGTGTCTGCTGCTGGCAGTGATAACACTCCATGTTTAGAATTACTACCAAGGATTGAGATGCAGACCAACATCACTGCTAAATCTTGTGTACCACATTGGGGGTTGCAGAAAGTAAAAGGCCATACCTGTGGGGAGGAGCAGCCCAGACAGGTGACCCTAAACTGACCAGTGAA
>VWZY01003598.1:0-22667 GCA_013399075.1 Chloroceryle aenea | reverse complement strand
ATTCACTATAAAGCTGAGGGCTCATGAGGGTCAAGCTCCCTTCTGTAGTGGCTGGCATCGAGGAGGACTTTGTCAGTTCTGCCTTTGATCTTGACCTTTGTGTTTCTGAATCCAATTCCAGAATCCAGCTCCTGAATGGTTCCTGTCTGCTGCTGAGTCCAGCCTGGGACTTCTCCAGTGCCTGCTCCACAGTGTCAGTGTTGATGGTTATGTGTTCTATAGTAGTTTTTCTATATATTTGTGTATATTCCATTTTTTTAAATTGTTACTATCATTAAAGCTGTTCTAGCATTCTTTTCTAATCCAAGTCTTTCTTCTCCTTGGGGGAGGGAGAGGAGTTATCAGAGAGCATCTGTCACAGGTCTAGTGAGGCGCCCTGACCCTCAACATTGACAAGAGTCTAAGCTTCCTACAGGACAACACATGAGATCTCAGCAGTGGTTTCTAACTAAAAAAACACTCACTGCTGCCCCAGGGCTCTTCTCTCAGTACAGCAGTGCAAGGCTGCCTTTGTGGGTCAAGACCCCAAATACTGACTACTTCAGATAATTTAAACTAATACAGTGACTTTGAAGTCACCTGCAATGTGCCCCACGTTTCACACAGAGCTGGCATAGGTTAATTTCTAGTAGAAAAAGTTAAAAATAAGGTGCTCTTGGAGGTATGCAGTGGTTTTCCACAAATCAGTTAGAAATACTGATGCCAGACAGCCACAACGTTTGTGCTGATGATATGGCTATTTATAGTTAGAGGAAAAGAAGCAGCACACTTCCTCCGAATTCTGCTCCAACACTTACACCCTTTAAGGCCTCATTTAGGAACATATCCAGATTACAGCCATTGATCCGTTGCCATCAAATCACCCAGGACAAAGTGCAAGTATAGAGCAGGGGAGTAACTGTGAAGCCCAACTTTACTTGAATTCACATGGTGCCTTGTTGGCATTCACAGTTCATTTTGTTTCAGCCAAGGTGGGCCACCAAAAATAAAAGCTACCAAGGGGCTAGTTGTCTAGTGAGCAAGATTAGCATGACTTGTGGCTCCTTTCTTTGACATTCACTGAATCTTTTCCCTCTGTGAAGAATAAAGTTACCCCTGAGATGAAAGCAAAGCAAACTCACACTTGCCCCACACTGTCAGCAGCCTGTGCAAAGTTTCATATGTATCACAATATCTGTCTAAAGGTCCAAATAACAGATAAAAAAAATCCTGGAAAGTGCGATAAAAAAGTTATCTCTGGTGAACCCTAGGGAACCACACGTGTGTAAATATATGTTTATTATTACTTGGTTTATTTTTACAAAAGTCAAGAAAGGTGATATGGGTGAAAGGAAAATTCTAATTGCACCATTCTTGCAGTTCCAAAAATTCTCTTCCCAGGTTCAAAGCACCCTCACTGTGCTGGACCAACAGAGCAGCACGGTTTGAAGTTGAAAAGAAGGATAGTGTGGCTGCTGCTCTTTGAAGAGTGGAATAAGAAATAGTAACATTTAAGAAGCTTGGAAACATCTTTTAGATATATACTGTAAAAAAAAAAAAGCAAGTCTATTTCTAAATGGTAGAAGTTTAATGAAAAATGAGAAAAAATGTTTTTTAAATCTTTGTTTTGGTTATTCATTTTCTATGAATAGAATCTTTCTCTCCCTCATTATTCCTCCTACCCAGGGAAGAAGGTCTGTGGCAGAACAGATAAAAGAGTCAAATACCTGTATTGATGAATGTGTTTTAAGCATTACATATACTTGGCAATGATAAATTACTGCTTTAACATAAATGCATAGTAGGGTGTGTATATGTGATTGTATTAATGTATTCACACACATATACATGCTTATACAATATAGATACACAGACATTACATATCTACTTAAGAGTTCACACCTGTATATATTTATGCATATTAAATGCATAAATTTAGACCTTGCCAATACTGCATGTATTTAACCTTACATGTGCAAATAAACACATAAATTTAAACCTGGACATCAATAAACATGCATAATTTCCATCCAGTGGTCAAAGCTTTACCTAAGATTTATGTGCAAAATTTTCCTCCTAGCCCAGAGCAGCACAAGAGAAATCAAGAGCAGGCCCCATCTATTTTCTTCTACCCCCAAAAAGCAGGAGTATCTCCCACAGACACAAACATAATGCAAAATCACCTCTGAGATTTTAGATAACTGTTAGTAAAAAATTAATTGTCTAGTGCTGATCACCACAGCTAGGAAATGTTGCTGCTGAAGCAAACACTATTTTCCTTTGTACCTATGTATTTTTGGAACATTAAGAACATTACTGAGGATTGTTGGTATCGTGTCAGACCAAAAAAATCCAGTCAACCCATAACGTCTCTCACATAACTAATAAACAACAAAGAACTAAGAGCAGAGCAAGCACAAATTTATTTTGATCTATTCTTTGCCATGATATGGTTTGATTTAGTGTCCCTTCCATGCATGACAGCCAAAAGTACAGCCTGGATTGTCCTGATCTGTTATCTCTTCACTCTGTTTTTTACAGATGCAAATACACAGAGACAAGACTAGGCTGTACAGAGTTTAATAAGCCATGCGCAAAAGGGCAGGAGCTAAATTTCTCTCTGCACTAGAGACCCTGCTCTAAAGCAGGATCACGGTTTCTGCCAAGCAGGGACAAGCTAGGAGACAAGTGGAGGTTGATGATTTAAGATGGCTTCCCCTACCATAGGGACAGCACCCAAAAGGGAGCAGTTGTAAAGCAACACAGGTCATGACAAAGAGAAGCACAGGATAAGGGAGCACACATGTGGTCCCACCTCTTTGCACGTTTGATGAACAGCCACTAGAACTGAGCCAGCATGGAGGGAAAAAATATTCTGCTGCTGATTTTAACCTAAAGCAGATTACTCTTCCCACAGGCTATGATAAAATTGGGAAGCAGGCTCAAGGTTATTAATTTTGTCTCTTTTCAGCTCCCAGGAGCATGTGATTAGGCAAATATCCCTTAATCAGGGTTGATTTTACTGCTAGACCCCATACTAATATGAGACTGCACCATGTTACAATTTCTGCTGACAATTTTAAAATTTGAGAAGCTGTAAATGAAAGCCATTTCTGAATTTCTTCTATGTGCCAAATCTCACTTTCTATTGTTGCACTGGGCTGGATGAAAGCAACAAATCACAGAACAGCTGAGGTTAGAAGGGACCTCTGGATGTCATCCTGTCCAATTCTCCCCCTCAAGAAGGGACACCTACATCTACTTTCCCAGGACCATGTCCAGACAGCATTCGAATATCTTGAAGGAGTGAGACCATCTCTTAAGCCAACCTTTTCCAATGACCAGATTAGTAGGAGTCACATGCACACATGACTTAGTGTGAGAAAAACGTGAGACAACAGATTTAAGGGTCTGGGACGTCCTCCTCCCCTGCCATGAGCTTGTGGTTTGAGCCCTGGCTCTTTTTACACCTCTCAGTCCAATCTTATATAAATCACTCAAAGTAATTCTCAGCCCTGACAGTCAAAACATATATAAGCTACTGTTCTCTGAAAACATGGTGTCATTGTTTTAGCAGATATGATTCCTGTACAGAAGTTGCCAGAGTGGACGATATCAATGGCACAGATATCTATCCCAGCTTAGAGCGTAAACAGGACTAAGTGCTTCCTAAGAAAGGATAGAAGCCCTTCAGTGGACAATTAGGCAGAACTACCCAACTGTGGGCAATCTTTAGCCAATTTCAGGCAGTCAATGACTGGCTTATGCCCTTGGAGCATACAGACTCATCTCCCTTATGAATTTTTATCCCAACTAGCAAAACTGCAGGTATTTTTATTTGTCATTTGCAAGGCTGAATCCTCAATTCTAAGGTACTAAATTAATTGTCTCAGATGTAAAGCCCTTCAGACTCTGTGTTTTATTGGTGTAAAGACCATACCTTTTTAGATATGAATGGGACAGTGGTGAGTGGAAGCACATGGTCCTTGAAAAGACTATGTCAAATGTAGTAACACTGTGCTTTGTACTGTCATTTAAAAGCATTAAATTTGCTCAAGATAATTCCCCTCCTTATTACATGCACCACTGCACAGCTTTCTGGTGAACTACTTTCTTGACTTGAAAACAAAGAGAAAAACAGAATGCAGGAAAATCTCATGTGGCTTCACATGGCATCCACTCAGGAAACAGAGGGAGTCGTACAGATAATCTAAGAGTCTTGAGCAGTAATCTTCCACATTTAACAAGGTATGACTGGGGCAATGTGCCAGAATAGGAACATTGGATTTGGTTCACACTGAACTGCATAAGAGTACCACTGTGTTTATTTTGCCTTGCTAAAGTTACATTATTTTCAGTATATGTAGTTGTAATATTCTACTACTGAATTTATTAACAGATAATATTGCATGTAAACGCATTAGCATCATTTATGTTCAGAACTTCATAATGTGCTGGTAACAGCAGACAATAGATTTAGTCTCCAGAGAAGGTATTAAGTTTCCTTAAGAATAGTAACAGGGATAAGCACCGTCAAAAATGGAAGTTTGCAGCTAAAGCACTTTTCTATCCTTCCCCATAAAAAGCACTGAAAATAATGGAAATTCATAGACTCGCATAGAAATAGTTTGGACTTCAGAAATCGTCTAGTTCATATCTGCTCCCAAGGTAAGATGAATTATACAAAATTTAGGTCACCTAATCTATTCCTCCATTTCTGCAGTGCTATCTTTTATTATAATTGCATTTTAGGTATGTTTCATGTCTTAGGTAGCCTAAGTCACTAGGTATCCACAGTCTAGCATACATCACTTTTAAAATTAATCATCTTAATATTGAAAGCATCTGTTCACCTAATTTTCTTTCTAGCATAAACTCTTTTGTAACCCTAACATAGCTGTTCACATTCCCGCTGTTTATTTTGCCAACATTCAGTTTACAGAATTTATCTTAAATATCTCAGAACAGCTGATGCAAATTTCCCCAGCTCTATATGTTGTGCTTTAGTTACACATTGGTATTTGGAAATGGTAGGTCAGTCTAGTAGTTCTTGTCAAGCAATAGCAGTGGCATGCTGGTAAATGGAAATAAATTGTTCAAAAAGAAAGCTCAAAGAAAACTCTATGTAGGTTTTATATACATATAATTAAAAAAAACAAAAACAAAACAACCACGCTACACTTGCAAAGCCTATGTTTTGTATCCACTGCATTCCTTTCCAGTTCCTAAGTTCCAACTAATGAGGAGATCAGGCTAGGTCATTCTCTACAGGAGCATGATTCATTCCTCCTAAGAGCCATAAGATGAAAAACCATAAAATGTAAAGCCCGTTTCAGGTTTCTGTTGAGACTTCTTTTGTCCTAGTCAGGTATGGGTTCTTCCTCTTCACAACAGAAATCGGTTGTATTAAATTTAACAAAGACATTCCTGAGGAGTCCAAGTGAAGTGTGACTAAATTCTTGGCTCCAGTACCTCTCAAGCACTGTTAAAATTTACACTTCCTTTAGTTATTCTAGTGACAGAAAAATCTTGTCCTAACATGCAGTGTTAGGTTCCATATTGTTTTTAACGGATTCCTTAATAATACTTCTCTTTTGTACTTCCCAGCATGTGTACTTTTTTAGTAGATTTCATTGTGGGGGCTGTTTCCCTTTCTCATCTAAAAGTCCTGTTGACATGATCAAGAGCCTACCTCCCTAAAAGAATGGGCATGTACTGTGGGGCATTTCAGTTTAAAAAAAGAAAAGGCAAAAGCTTTGAATCAAGAATTCAGATGATCTACATCCAGTGTTAGAGTTATACCAGTGCCCCTCAGGGCTGAACCTAAATAAATATCAGGATCCTCGACATTGCTACTGACATTATGTTACACTGAATAATAGTTCCCTTTCTCCTTAACCCAAGAAAATCCCAGCACTTTGTACATGAAATATAACACTGATTAGGGACCAAGGAACACCACCACAAATTCCAGAGATTAGTGTCTGCAGATCAGACACTCAGATGGCTGGGGGAAGACATTTTATCAGCCACTAGAAAACATATGCAACTTTGATCCTGCTGTTGCATGTTGGGTTTCTGTTGCTTTTGGCCTCTGTTTGCAGTATTAAATGCCACAATACTGATGAATTCTCAAACACCATATGATATCACTAATACAGAGCAGGTCAAACAAATTCCAAGATATCTAGCAATGGAGTTCAGACTCAATGTCCCTGTAAAACCCTGGTTTCTTGGTTCAATCAAATGTTGACTTAAAAAAAAATATATTTTACTGCACTATGAAAGCCTGCCCTGGAGTTCCTCCATCCCCATCACTTTATAAAGGTTAGTGCTGAAATGTAGTAAACAGGCATTAATAGAGATCATATTAAGCTTTAGAAATGAGCAATTGCTGGCTTTGCAAAGCCATGTTGACATTTTGCCACCCTGCTCTGCTGCCAGCAAATTTTGGTAATTTAATGAAGCATAGATCTAACAAATGCGCAAACCTTGGTGGATTATTCAGCATCAAGGTTTGCATTACAGTGTGTGAAATAAAGGATTAAAGAAGTACTTTTTAGTTATTAAAAACCCTGATCACTGGATTAAAGCACAATGGAGCTGGCAAGAAGGACAAATTATCTATAGAATTTAATGGTAACTTGGCTCTATCAGGCCCTACAGCTTTAATTTCAATACAGCATTTTCTTTTTAATCTCTTGTTTGCCAGCAGTAATACTATTGGGTTAGAGTGGACACCAGGCTGTGGCTATTTACATAAAATACAGGTAAATGTCTTTAATAATGAAAAATATTACATGGCTGGTGGATATTAGAGAGGTTCCATAGCTTTGAACACTGCTTCTGTGAATCTTCATTAAATTTAAATGGTCGGGAGAAGAACTCCATTTCATTTACAGCAGACAGCAAAAACTTCCAGTCATTATCTGCCACAGCAAGAACTTCATATTGAACGCTGAGAGGCTTAGTAAGTGTGTCTGCACCAAGTTAATAGTGTGTTGATTATAAAACAGAGAGCAGACACTCAAGTGGTTGAAAATGCCAGCCCTACCCTAACTTCAAAATACTAATATGGTTTATATGCACTGTGTAACAGAAATAACTGATGGGCAGGAATAGGCTCATAGTGCAAAAAGATGATCCATATTCACTAAAGATTTTTTCTGTATTTCATTTTAGTGTTCCTGCTCCCTCTCTTAAAGTGATTTCCCCTGTTCCTTTCCAGTTTTTTGGACTGAAAGATTGAAAAACCTTTACCTGGCATCATGGGGATGAGAGATGTAATACCATCCTCAGCAGCTGCAGCCCAGATTTGGGAAATGAAGAGCTAGTATTGGGGATCTAAGTGAAGGTGGCACCACGTTAAAGATGGGTGGTCCCATCATATCTTCTCTTCACTGGGAGATGGAAGGCAGAGAAGCACATAAAAGACTGGTAGGTGTGGGGAAAGGAGGTTAGACAAGATAGAGGGGGAAATCCAGCCTGTCATGAAATAAGAAGGCATACAGATGAAGAAGGATTTATTTAGGACCACTAAGAAATTACAACATCTCCCCTTTAAGGTATTTGTACCTCCTGGGCAATAAAAAGAAAGGGTGCTCAGTTTGGCCAGCCTAACCTCACCTACAGCATGAGCTTGTCAGTTTGCAGTAGGAGCAAGTGTCACGGAGAAACAAAGAACTCAGGACAACAGGCTGTAAATGACTATGGCCAACCAAAGAAAGCAGAGAAAGGCATCAAGGTACAGTATCCTCTCCTGCTCCTCTGCAACTTTCTTTAACCTGTGCTTTTTAGAAGCAGGTGGTAAACCCAGCCTGAGGTATTCAGTATTGGAAGAAAGGAGTAGATGGATTTGCAGAAACATCTTCACTACTCTCTTTTTCTGTGCATGGAATGGATGCAACTGGATTAATGCAGAAAGTTTTGCCACAGAATATGATGGTGAGGTATTTATCCATATGTCTGTACACACAGGCAAAACACAAGGGGGTTGCATATGTGGGTATCCAGAGTGCCCAGATACTGTCATGGGAGCTAACACTTTCAAGGTTCAGGCAGCAATCTAAGGAGTGGGAAAAGTACATTATATAAATTGAAATGGTTTTGGTAGGAAAGAGTAAGAGCAGCCATATGGGAACATAATAAGGAGAACACTTTATGGAGACATAGAAAACTAAGTTCAAATCCACTCAGCAGATGATGGAACTAAAATGTCATCTTCCACAGCACTTGGGAGGGAAGTCTTCCTCCCCGATCCCCACCTCACCCCACAGTCACCATTTGGGAGATCATTTTTACATTGACCACGTTATCTGTCAAACACAACCAAAGCAATTTCTTTAAAAAGATTAAATTTATATTAAGGTTTGGCCACAAATAAGAGCACTACATAAAAAGCCCCATTTTTTTTCCCCTCAAAAATCATCTTTAAGCTAAAGAGCATTTTAAAAATATAATGGCTTCTGTATCCTTTTTATCGCATTTCACTGATCAGAAGACCTAATGCATTTCTAAAAGAGAACCCACTAGAATAAAGACATCAATGACTCTACGTTTGTTTCTTACTAAACATAGGCTTGTGTTCTGGTTATATTGAGTAGCTGTGATTTGTTTATTTGAAGTAGGACAGTCCATTTCATGGTTTACTACAAATTATCTGATTTTTCCATCAATTTAAGAAAAAAGATTCTCTAAATAAAGCTTATTTCCATTCTTTTATTATGGAAAATAGATAATTAAACCATTACAGTACAGATGTCTCCCAGCTCTTTTTCTAATCCACTTCATTTTTCTTGAACTGCTTTCTCTGGCCCTTTCTGCACTATGAATATAGGGGGAATAAAAGTGGCAATGTTTTTATTTTTTCCTCTCCCCAAAATAAACACCTCTAATAAGATGACTGGTCCCTTGTGCCTGAGAATGCAACTCCTCTCCATCAGGAGCTGTTGTGAGCAGGAATTCTTCAAGTGCTCCTTAAGAATTAGGATAGTTTATCCACTAAAAGAACATGGCTTGCTTCCTCACTTCAAGCCTGGATGGTTATTATGGTTAGTGGGTAGTAAAACCAAGACTGTTCCTTATTTCTCTGTAATTCACCTCAGTTCTCTATCACCTCTACTCTGGACCAATGAAAAAGTCAGAAAAAGAGCAAAGTGTTTTTCATTAGAAAAGACATCCATAGACTACACAGCACAGCCTATAATATTCTGTTACATATCCTCCACATATCCCGTTATAACCACCTTCACCTATCCTGTTTTGTCAAATATTCCTAGCTCTGAAAGCATGATCTTGAAAAAGGAGTGGGTAAAGGAGAAATAGCATGTGAAAATAATTATTTGGATAAATTTAAAAGGATGTTGTTTTACAGTCTTTTTAAATTCCTGTGTACCACCCTATCCTGCTCCTTACTGCACTGATTATGCTGTAGCTTAAGAAAGTATCTGCTTAATACTTTATGCTAATTTCATACTGACTTTACCCCCATTAGCCTTTAACCTGTGTAGACTTAACCAGGACATATTTTAATTACAGTTTCTCTGAGGAAATCAGTTATTTTTCACATGTACAGATGGAGATTTCCATAATCACAAGAAATTCCTTGGGCACATTTTCTCAGAATTAGCCTTTACTAACCTAAAAAAAAGCCCCATACCAACCCTCTGTGCTTCTTCTGTAAGCACTCCTCATTCTTCCCATCCCAACACCAAGGTGCTCCATAGATCCTCTCCACCTCATTTGTCATAGCTGGCTCTATTCCCCTGGAAGAGATTGTGTGACTGTGCAAGCTCACAAACAGCTTAAGGAAGCAGTCCTGCACTACGTACCCTTTCTTAATTTGTGCATAGTTACTATCTTAATCGATATCTCAGTAATTAAAATTGTGCATGATCAATTCTCTGGCCTTCCACAGGCCTCTCTAATTTAAAAAGCATTTCCCTGTCCCCTAACTCTACACTGAGGTTGGCTGTTCCAAGAATCACCAAACTCCCTTCCCTCCTTTCAAGTTCTACAGACGCTGTCCTTGGCCATGTCAGCTAATATATTTTCTGAGGCTTCTCGTTACAAATTTAATTATATCATCCACCAATATTGTCAAGTCCTTGCTTGATTCTGCTTACTCTTCACTAAATGCAGTATCAAGTCCCCACTCATTTTCTTTGCTCACTTTTGCCTCTTGCTACAATAATAATACAACCATTATCTCTGAAATTATTCTTCCTACAGTCAATAATCTTATAATCAAATCCAACTTCCCCTAAAGTCTATGGTGCAACACCCATTTTAAGAACACAAGATGGATGAATAGTGCTTACTCTTGAGGACACAATCACACCTCAATATAGTGCTGAAACCATACTAATTCATACAGAGTCATTAAATTCCACCAAAGTCTCTGCATCTAATTATCAGAACCTACGTAATATCTCTAAATAGCAATGTAGACAACAAAATGACTTCAAGCTTTCCAGGTGGAGAACATGAACAGCCCAAATAGAAAAAGCAGTGCTAATGGGCAGAACATGTGTTTTACATTTATTTAAATTAATAAATGTTTATATCCTTTATAGTTAATATGGAGTTTGTCTCTCCTCTCCCCTATGCATCCATTCCTTCCTCCTTAAAGAGAGTAGGATGAGGTCAGATGTACTGGGAAGTCCTCACCAAACCACACAGCAATTTTAAAAGGACTGCAGCGCTTTAGTTAATAATCCAGCATTTGAACCAAGTGCTGTCATAAGTGTCACAAATGCACTTTATCCTGTTAGAGAAATTGTAAAAGCAGAAAGCCTCTGAGTATATTCAGAGTTCTGCTTTCCTAACATGGCTCCTTTTAGGCAAAGAAATATTCCATGATATGTGTTTTCACAGTGGCCCATGCAATGGGTTTCTCTGGGTGCTGAAGTAATAAAATATTAATAAGCGAAATATTATTTCATACTTCTGCTTCTGAATTTATCACAACTACCAGCAACTTATCCCATTCAATACCAGTAAACAATAATCTGTATTTCCCTTTTACTGATTTTCTATATGAAGGGTCTAAACTTCTTTTTAAACATCTCTGATTATTTTTTAAATTAAATTATTGGTATTAATATGTGATTCTGAAGAAGAACTATTCCTGCTTCTCCTGACTGTCATGCCAACTGCCTCAGTCACAGAGTGAAAGTTATGTTTTCATGATGCCTTTGTTCACATTCTAGTGAAGACCTTCTGATTCTGATGTGATTGCAGTCAAATAGCAAAACTGTCTCTGAATTCAGTGATTCGGGATCGAGCTCTTAATCATTCTCCCAGAATAGCAGGCAGTATTTCCCTATTTTTCCTCCTCCCTCCTCCAGTGCCCTTGCACTCAGGAGGTTAGAGTCTCAGCTGGAGAAAATTAACCAGCACAGCTGTATGGACTGCCGGGGACCAATTCACACTATCTGAAGATTATGCCTGAAGGCAGTGTCACATCCTTCTTTAAAAAAAATTAAAAAAAAAAAGAAAAAGAAAAAGTAAGGTCAGCCACAAAAAGAATAGGTTGTTCACTCCCTAATTAAGTGACCACATTTCTAATCAAATTTTCCCATGAAGATGCTTCAATGCAGCCCTGCATACTACAGGGGAAAAACTAGCAGCTTGAGAACCTCCTGTTGGGATTTTTCAAAAGTGGCTCAGAGAATTAGTAGACAACATGGAGCTGCAAGAGGATTTCTGCCAATTAATTCAATAGACTAACAATTTTCTGCACTATTTGTATGTTAGCTAAATCTGCATTAAAACATATGAAATCACCACATATATCTGTTTCCCTGAAGAACTAGCAAAGCACAATTCTCATAAATTTGTGATTAATTCTCATAAAATTGAGATCTTTGTGTTCTTCACACCACTGGATGTTAATGGTTTCTTGTGAAATGCCCCAACACACAGCTGTAAGACACCTGTGGTGACCACTCCACAAGCAGATTGACACAAAGAACATTACCTTTCTCACTCAGTGCACTTCACATATGTTTTTCATTAATCTGCACCTTCCTCTGCTTTCTATTTCCCCTCCTTGTAATTAAGAATAGATCACACAGCAGAGCTTTTCCCCTTATGGAATTTTCTCGCTGGCATGTGTATACCCTCCTGTCCCCTACTCGTACCAGCCCTTCTGGCACTCTTCAACCTCTCAGCTCAGGCAACAGCTCAGGCACTTCTCACTTGAGACTGAAGAGATCCCACAAATGAAATTCTTGGCTGATCTTGCTGTCCAACCACATCTACTCAGATTCCAACTCATAGAATCATAGAAATATCTGGGTTTGAAGGGACCTCTAGAGGTCATCTAGTCCAACCCCCCTGCTGAGAGCAGGGACATATTCAACTCTAGAAGNCCAAGTGCAGGACCCTGCACTTGCTCTCGTTGAACCTCATGAGGTTCACCTGGGCCCACCTCTCTGGCTTGTCTATGTCCTTCTGGATGACGTTCCATCCCTCTGGTGTATGGACAGCACCACTCAGCTTGGTGTCATCTGCAAACTTGCTGATGGTGCACTCGATCCCACTGTCTCTGTCGGTGATGAAAATGTTAAACAAGACAGGTCCCAGTACAGACCCTTGAGGAACACCGCTTGTCACTGGTCTCCATCTGGACTTTAAGCCATTGACCACTACCCTCTGCATGCAGCCATCCAGCCAATTCCTTACCCACTGAACAGTCCACCCATCAAATCCATGTCTCTCCAAATTGGCGAGTAGGATGTTGTGGGAGACCGTGTCAAAGGCCTTGCAGAAGTCCAAAACTAACACTGCAGCCATGCCAGTAAGTCATAAACCTTACTCAGTTATCCCAAATAAGGCTTCTTTTGCTTCTTCAGAGTCCAAAAATGGAGTACTCTGTAGCTATTACACTGATAAGCAGCGTTGATTAGAAGTACCTGGGAAAAAAATATGCAACCTCATGTAATGAACCTGTTGGGTCATTCATTACTAGTTTCACCAGGGGGTGAAGTATCCACTCAATGGAGCACCAACAGGTTAGTTCACCATTTGCTTACAAAAGTTATTCCATAACAGACAGGAAACATATGTACACAGATGAGAACAAAAAAAGCCATTTTCAAGCGTCAAAAATGGGTTTAGATAGCCAGTGTCTTAAGGATCACTACATTTAAGTGAGGTCTTTGCTTTAAAACGACCTAGTAAAATTTCCTGTGTGTCTGTGGTATTCACCTCCTATCCACCCCTACTCAATTCCCAGAATAAGAGCCTGTGTGTCATGGTTTAACCCCAGATGGCAACTAAGCACCATGCAATCGCCTGCTTATTCCCCCCTTCTTATGGCGGGATGGGGAAGATAATCAAAAACAAGTAATCCCGTGAGTCTCTGAGATAAGAACACTTTAATATTTGAAATAATAATAATAGTATTAATAATAATAGTAAAGAAAAAGAAGATAAAAAGGGAGTGAAATAAAGCCTAAGAAAGACAAGCAATGCACAATGCAGTTGCTCACAACCCACTGACCAATGCCTGGCCGATCCCAAAGCAGCTATCTGCTCCTCCCAGCCAACATCCCTCAGTTTATATACTGTGAATGTTGTCATGTGGTATAGACTATTCCTTTGGCCAGTTTGAGTCAGCTGCACTGGCTGTGGTCACTCCCAACTTCTTGTGCTCCTCTTGCCTTCTTGCTGGCATGGCATGAGAAGCTGAAAGTCTTTGACTTAGGATAAACACTGCTTAGCAACAACTTAAACCATCATTATTATTATTTTCACACTAAACCCACAGCACTGAATGAGCTACTAGGAAGAAAATTAACTCTATCCCAGACAAAACCAGGACACTATGTAATTGTTTTGGAGACCCTACAAAACTGGCCTCCACTCTCATTACACAGTGACCCTGTTCGCACAAACGTGATAGAACACATGGCAGCACTGAGTGCTGAGGTCACACAGTAGAGCAGAAATTTGGCCCAGCAATTATGTGCAGCCACAGAGGTGCTCTTCCACCTATTTACCCTCTACTAGCACTTTGTGAAGTGTAAATGTTATGCAGCACCCTCATTCCTGACATCATCTGGAAGGTTAAAAGCAACTATTCATTTGCAGTTCCCGTCCTTTCCTTAAGCAGTACTGCCTCGTCTCTGAATTTCCCTGTGAAGTTAAGGTAGCACTTAAAAGCAAGATACACATTTTCAATGTGTAGCATAACAGAGGAACAGCTACTTTTAACATGATGAAATGTGGCCTGTATCACTCACACTATTAAAAGGGGACACAAATGAAGGGTGGAAGGTTATCTCAGAACATCCTTCCATCCAGACTTGCATACAAGGATGAAACCCAGACAGTATTTTTCCTTAACCTATCAAGATTTCCAGTGAAGTCTATCATGTATTTATAGTTGCACATACTTTTCCTTTTTTAAGAGGTAGTAGTGTCAAAAACCTTTCTAATAAATGGCTCACTTCTGTCGAAGTAATCCTTTCTACATCTACATAGAAATATTGAAGGGGTGTTATCCTAATTTACAAATCAAATGTCTTTGTTTCACCCACAGAAGAAAAAAACAAAACACATGGCAGTTGTGCATCATGTTAAGGTATTATCACATTTCTTATTTTCAGCAACTTCTAGCATGGAGGGGGAACACTTGCCTGAACAAAGAATATTGCTTCAGCCAGTTAATTTCTCCCATGATTAGAGGTGGCTGGTGCCATCAGCGTTACATTATTAACAGGAGCATTCCTTTGGCATTAAAGGGAAAGGGGATTTCATGAAAATGTCATAATATTTCAGAAGAGAAAGAACAACCAAGCTTTTAATGCCCATCAAAAACTACTGGTTTGTCTGATCTCTTCCTTTTTAGGTGGTAAAAAGTCTTTGCAGTCAAGTTCAGAGAGATTATATTTATATCTTGGTTTAAATATATATTAAACACCAGCCAGAACATCAGAGGAATTCAAGGCAGAGAAACATCTTGCAATTATTTGGTTTGGAGGCATTAGATCTGCTGATGGGGCATTTCCCGACACTTTAGGTTTTTGCTTCTGGAAGTCGTTTTTGGATTTCAAATGTTTCCCTTTAGAGGCAAAAGATACTTCTACAGAAAAACAAATAGGCACTTGCCAGTACAAGACAAGCCCCTCTCCACAACACTGTGATTTCCATTCCAGTGTTATATTAGGAGACTTGCCTCCAAAGTCATCACTAGGGACTTACAAAACCCACAGACAGGCTTGTCTAATGATAAAGTAGACCATACACATAATTTGCATATCCTCAGTAAAGATGGATTTTTGTTTTGCTAAACTAGAAATAGAATTTGACTACAGGGGAAATCAGACTTCTACCATACCAGTCACTGACTTTAAACTTTTTGGAAGGATCCTGATTCTGCCACATGTAAGGACTTTCTAAAAGATGGCAAATGTCCATGTTCTCGCTTGCATGGAGAAGTGCTTGGGAGCTGATGTGCACTCAGTACCACATGACAAGTGACTCTCATCCTTAGCTTATCCCCTCTCCACAAGCATATTCAGGGTTAAGCCATCTCTTCACCACCGAGTGAAGCTGACTTCTCCATCCCTGCTTCAGCACATCTCAAGCGAACAAAATTCTCCTCTCCATAGTTATATCTGCCCCATTTTGGAGGAATGCCTGTTAACATCAGCTCCTGAGATGATTAAATTGCTGCCCGTCACACTGGTGTTGTCTCATTGTCTTAAGATAGATAGCTTTGTCATGAAATCTGGTATGGAAATAGTGATTCCTCTCATGGTAGAAGCCATGTTTTGATCCCATGTTTATCCAGTACCTCACACAACAGTCGTGATCTGCAGCTGGAGCCTGTAATCATGTTGTACAATAAATGCATAAATTTGATCTAAATTTCTTCCATATGGATCACACAGATCTGCTGTCTGTTTCTTGAAAAACAGGAGAAAGTTAATATCTACAGGACTATAGTTTTATTATAGAAATTTCCAGTTTGAAAAAATAAAAAGCAGGTGTCCAGAAGAGATGATGGTATTTTGAGAAGGGATGTGAATAAATTTTTAGGATAAAGAGCAGTTATTTTACAATATATTACTATTCTGCACCACATCTGGCTGAGATGGACTTAACTTTCCTCATAGTAGCCTGTGTGGTGCTGTGTTTTGGATTTGTGGCCAAACCAGTGTTGATAACACACTAGTGCATTAGCTGTTGTTCAAATGTGCTTGCATAGTATCAAGACCTCCCCTGTTTCCCACTCCTCAGCAAGTATGTTAGGAGTGGGTGAAATGCTTGGAGAGGATGCAACCAAGACAGCTGACACAGATTATCCAGTGGGTTATTTGTTACCAGAAAACATCATGCTTAACTATGTTCACAAGTTGCCATTGCTTGAAGACCAGCTAGGTATTTATTGTCTGGTGGTGATTGATTGCTTTTGCATTTTTATTTTTTTACCCTCTCACTTATTAAACTGTTTTTATCTTGATCCATGAGGTTTTTTTCCCCCTCACTTTTGCCTTTTCAGTTCTCTTCCCCATCCTGCTACAGGGAAGCTGGGGGAGACAAGACGCTGGTTGGAGACAACCTGTCAGCTGGTGTCAACCCACAACAGTCTTTTTGGCACCCAATAGAGGGCTCAAGGTAACTGTATATTTGATCAGAATGTGCTAGACTGATCTTACAGTGGATGTAATCTACCTTGACCTTAGCAAGGCATTTGATATAGTTTCCCATAACATCCCCGTGAGTAAGCTCAGGAAGTGTGAGATAGAACAGACAGTGAGATGGATTAAGAACTGTCTGCCCAAAGAGTGGTAATCAATGGTGCCAAGTCCAGCTGGAGACCTGTAACCAGTGGAGTCCCCCAGGGATCAGTGCTGGGTCCCATCCTGTTCAACATCTTCATCAACAACCTCGATGAAGGGACAGAATGTCTTCTCAGCAAGTTTGCTGATGATATGAAACTGGGAGGTTTGGCTGATACACCTGAAGGCTGTGCAGCCATTCAGCATGATTTGGACAGACTGGAGAGCTGTGCAAAGAAGAACCCAGTGAGGTTCAACAAGAATAAGTGCAGAGTCCTTCACCTAGGAAGAAGTAATAAAATGCACCAGTATAGGTTAGGAGGCGGTCTGCTAGACAGCAGCTCTGTGGAGAAGGACCTTGGAGTCCTGGTAGACAACAGGTTATCTATGGGACAGCAATGGGCCCTTGTGGCCAAGAAAGCCAACGGTATCCTTATCCTGGGGTCCATTAAAAAGAGCGTGTTCAGCAGGTCAAGGGAGGCCTTGCTCCCCCTCTACTCTGCCCTAGTGAGACCCCACCTGGAGTAGTGCATTCAGTTCAAAAGGGACAGAGATCTACTTGAGAGAGTCCAACAGAGGTCTGTGAGGATGATTAAGGGACTGGAGCACCTGCCTTATGAAGAAAGGTTGAGAGACCTGGGCTCTTTAGTCTGGAGAAGACTGAGAGGAGATCTAATGAATGTGTATAAATACATGAGGGCTGGGTGTCAAGAAGAAAGAGGCAACCTCTTTTCACTTGTGCCCTGAGATAGGACAAGGGGCAATGGATGCAAGCTAGAGCACAGGAAGTTCCACCTCAACATGAGGAAGAACTGTAAGGGTCACAGAGCACTGGAACAGGCTCCCCAGAGATGTTTTGGAGTCACCTGCTCTGGAGACTTTCAAGACCCGTCTTGATGTATTCCTGTGTAACCTGCCCTAGATTCTGTAGTCCTGCTCTGTCAGGGGGATTGGACTCAATGATATCCAGAGGTCCCTTCCAACTTCTAACTTTCTATGACTCTATGATTCTACAGATGTTATACCTGTTTGTTGCTTAGCAAGTTACTTCTCTCTGTTGCTGGTTGCAGTGTTGACATTCTTGTTGTCAATACTAGTTTGTTCCCTTACCTTCTCCCTTTCTTGCTCTACACCAAATTTCAGGATTCATTAATGACTGCTTTTGGCTCTTGCAGTGTGACTGATGCCACATGGGGTAAGTGGATAGCACTGATCATGTAATGCGGAACCCCAACCACCCAGAAATACCAAACAAGATCATGGACTGACCAGAAGGCAGATATTTTGGAACACTACTCAGGAAGATGATCTATGCCAAAAAGGCCTCACTATATAATAAATTTCCAGAAAATGAAGGTCAATATGCTCTGTTTACTGATGTGTCCCATCATATTTTAGAAAACCATCAGAAGTGGAAAACTGCTCTAGAGTTCCACACAACACATCTCAAAAACTGTTTAAGGAAAGGGCAGATCACATCAATTTGTGAAAGTGAAAGTCATCCAGTTGACTACAGATATTTCTGAATGAGAAAAATGGCCAGCACTCCATCTCTGTACTGATTCTTGGATGGTGGTAAATGGTTGTGGGAGTGGCTAAAGCAATAGAAACACATTAACAGGCAGTGTAAGACATAAACCCATCTGGGCTGCTGCACTGTGGCAAGGCATTTCTGACACGGTAGAGGACTTAACTGCAAAGGTACATCATGGATATTCTCACATACCCAAGATCCATGCCAATGAATATCAAAAACATGACCCAGTAGACCTGGCTGCTATTAAAAATGAAGACAATGTTTCCCTTATTTGAAAAATAAAAGACAAGAAGTCAACAAAGATGATGTTATTTTTAGAAGAGACATGAACAAGTGTTTAGGATAAAGAACAGCTACTCTACAAGACATTGATAGTTGCCTGCCAGTTATAGAAACTGTAAAAAGAAGCATCAATAACTTTGCAGTATGGAAGCATTGAGTTAGAAAAACACTGCTTACAGAGACTGCCTGAACTGTTCCCCTGAAACACAAGAATGCACTGAGGACTGGAGGCTTTGGAAGTCAGGGGCTGTAACTACACCAAAATATTAAGAGTGACTGAGGCATTAGAAAAGCAAGCCCAGGGACAATTGCTGCTCATGACCAGGCTTGTTTTGCTCTCAGTCTTGTCTCTGATGAACCTTCTCAGTTTACCTAGAGGAGACCTTGCAGTAAGCACACTTGAGCTCTCCTCCTCAAGAACACTTCAGAAAACCCTGAGCTGAGCAAACACTTACACATGATCAATACGAATGTTAGATGAACAGGGACTTAAGAATTCAGACTCTCCCAGTACAGTCAATGTCAGCAGCACACAACTGGCAGGCTGAGTTCTGCATTTAATACTGAAGTTTCCAGTTTAAAGGCAAGCTTGAAAACCCAAGAAAAACACTTTATACAATTACATAGTGAAGTTCAAATCAGGTATCAATTAGTATTTAATTTGGGGTTTTTTTTATACTCCTACATACACAATGTTAATTTATTAGCTATTTATCACACCATTTACACAATGGAAGTTTGTGTGCATTTTTTTTGTTTTCCTGTATCTGTGTGTAGCCTATTAATGAAAAACACCATTTGTGGTTCTCTCCTGGTTAGGCAAGACTTGTGTTTTTGAACCAAACTATGATTAACAGATGAAAAAAACCTGAGCATGTTCTTTAGTGTTCCTCTGCTAGCTAGGACAGAGGCCTTATCTCCCCATAGACAATTTTATTTATGTGCAATCATAGTCCCTTAAAGAAAGAGTTAATATGGTAACAGAATGCTCTATCAATTTTTCTTCGGAATGAAAAGATGATGAATAAAGTTTTAGCGATCATCATGTCTTGAACTAAAAATACAGTAAATATTTAGAAATAATTCCTGACAGTATTGAAGAGATGCTACTGCAGAAGAGATGCAGTTTCTTTCAGAAACACAGGAACTGGATGGAGGAAATATTTTGAATTCCTGAACTGGAAGGGACATATTGGCCTTCAGGTGCCTGAACTTTATGTGTAAATTAGTCTGAAAATAGCAGATGGCTTCAAAAGAAAAAAAAAACTCACAACACCCTACAACTTCTTTTACAAAATTATTTAATCATTTAGCTGTTAACTGCCTTTTAGTGAGGGCATTTCTACCTTCTGATTTGTGTGTTCACACACACACACACACACACACACACAGAGGCACACACATACACCCTGGTGGGACAGGCAGGACAATAGGGAGAAAAAGGCAAACCCTGTGGGCTGAGATGAGAAGAATTTAACAGAACAAAGCAGGAGGAGGAGAAACAACAGTGATAACAATAATAGTGATGAAACAATATATAAAGTGATACACACACCAATCCATGTAGACCTGCAATATCCCATTGGCTGGTTCAGTTGTTTATTCTGGCTGTGGCCCCCTCGCAGCTTCTGGTGAAAATTTACCCTATTCTAGACAAATCAAAAACATTTGTAATGCTCTGTTATTTAATATTAAAAT
Source organism: Chloroceryle aenea (assembly GCA_013399075.1). NCBI lineage: Eukaryota > Metazoa > Chordata > Aves > Coraciiformes > Cerylidae > Chloroceryle > Chloroceryle aenea. The sequence goes on along the minus strand of VWZY01003598.1, from coordinate 2,378 downwards.
AAAAACAAAAACCAAAACAGAAAACAAACAAACAAAAAACACCAAAACAAAACAATCAAACAAGCAAACTAACAAAAAAACCCCCACAAGAACAATTAGTACTGCAGAGACAATCAAGCTAAGACAGTGTAAATAGCCACACATGTTACAGAGTTCAGTTTCAGTTAGTTACTTAGCAGTTGTAGATTTGACATATTTGAATCAACTACTAATTTACAGAACCATTACTGCTAGTGGTAATAGAGAAAAAATAATTCACCCATCTGAACCTCTGATGGCAGTTACAAGGTTAATCAATATTTTAAATTGTATGTACATATCGATTTTGTTTGAGTAGTACGTAGAGTCAATATAGAAATTATCGTGATAACACACAAACCCTCAAAATGAGGCTTTTTGCAGCTACTTCTCATACACAAACTGTGTTTTAAAATTGTTCAGTGTAGCACCAGAAGTCTAAACAAAAAATAAACAACTCTCCCTATTTTCCTCCTCCTGCCTCTTCCTTGCTCTTTATCCACAGTTCTCAAAATATAACAGCTTTTGCTAGCTCTGCATATTCAAGTAAGCTGCACCAATATGCAGGGAAAAAGGCATGGTGCACTGCATACACAGCTATTGTTAAACAAATAAGAAACGTTGTTCATTTCAGCTTCATTCAAAATACAGAATATCTCACCAGCCCTTGCAAATGGAAATTAACAGAAAGGAAAGGGATTTTTTCCTTTATAGTATTTTTTCGGTTTCTGCCAGCATATGGATTCAGAAATGTGTGTCATAAAAATGTTACTTCAGTTTTTTCTTTTTTTCTCTTCCCCCCCCACCCTGACATTTATTCTTTCTATAAAAGTGACTCCCATGTTTCATATTCTGTAATTCCAGAGACAGGATGATTATTGTTAATGATACATACAAAAAGATGCTACCCCTTACGCTCTTCAAAGCAATTTGCCCTCTTTTAAGAGGTACCTGTGGAAACTGGTGTTGAAGTATATACCCTAAGCTCTCCCCTTCTGCTATTATTTGTCTTTAGAAAAGACATCTGATTGTAAAGATATCTGAAGCTGATAAATTTTAAGTTCAACCATACAACAAGTTTCATAGGTTCTCATTGTGGTATTATCAGTCTAATTTAGTTTACAGAAAAATAAACTGGTGATTATTTTGTCTGAGAAGATTTGATTACTGTAAAGAAACATTGTGGTACAAAGCTGTAACACATATGTAGTTCATCTACTATTTAGAGAAACCCAATCCTTGTATATTAGGCCAACTGCTGACAGAAAGAAGAGTGGGTATGCTCAAACAGAGAGCCCAGAAGCTTCTGTATGGTTGGCAAGTCACTTAACCTTACTAAGTGACTTGCCATTTTTAAGTGAAGAGGAATATTCAAAACCTTTAGCTGGCATAGTGAACAGTCCTTTCCCACGGTGGCATAATCCAGTGACTAAGAATGCTCAGTCAGGAGTGGGGAGATGTGGACTCCAGTTCTTACTCATAAAAATGTTTTTGCGTACTATATTAGCCATAAGAGAGAAACTGCAACCCACACCTAATGAATTTCTTCCTTTTTGAAGGTTTTTGAGGTAGTCAGGGGGCTCTCTAAGCCAGAGAAGCCTGAGGGAAGGAAAGGAAGGAAAGGAAGGAAAGGAAGGAAAGGAAGGAAAGGAAGGAAAAGAAGGAAAGAGAAACCTGTCAGGACTTGGCATCCCTCACAGGAGAGACAGAGAGGGTGATGTAACTGAAAGCGTTCCCAGAGAAACTGCGGGAGATTTAAACACGGTGAAACTGGAAGCGGCGCTCAGACTGTGAACAGTGAGACAGCTGCGTTCTCACTTGTTGGTGCATGGCCATCAGGGCACGCAGAGGGTGGTGCATGAGGAGTGCAGCATCCACAGGCAGACTGGTTGCAGACAGGTTGGAGATGGTGTCCACTAAGGCAAAATTCGTAACCTGTTCTAAAACAGATGCAGAAACCCATACATCACTGCCATGGAGGCATGTGGCTGTCCAGGACCTTGGCTGCAGGGAATGCCACAGCCTGTCTCCAGTGCTGGATGACAGCATTAACATCAGGTGTGCAAGGTGTGACCAAGTACTTGACCTGCTTTGCATGGTGGCTAAGCTAAAGGATAACATTGAGAGGTTAAGAACTATCAAAGAATCTGAGGAGGATATAGATTGGTGGAGTCATATTCTACCATCCCAGGCGGGTACACCAGGAGACAGAAGAAAAAATGAGCCCTCTGCCCTTCTGCCACCAGGCTAACAATAGCAGGCAAGATGAGGGAAGGTGGAAGCAGGTTCCTGCTTGGGGTCACAGGCCCCCCCCTACCCTTCCTGCACACCCCCTCACCACCCCCCCAGACACAGTTACA
>VWZY01003597.1:322236-386629 GCA_013399075.1 Chloroceryle aenea | reverse complement strand
TTTTAGCCATTCTACAACAGAACAGTTTCCTAAGAAGGTAAGAATGACAATGATGGTGAGGTACAGGGCTCAGTCGGACAAGCATATTGACCAGTGGCCTGCTTATACACAATCAATCCATTAACTTACCCCCTTGGTTTTCTTATCTCTGTGCCCCTCTTTCACCTTGGCCTCTCCCTTTCCTCACCTTGAATCCTTCCTGTGAACATCTCACAATATCTTACACGTTGCAAGAATACCCCTCTGAAAACCTCCCACAGTAAGTTTTACATGCAAGCATTTATACAGTAAATTCTCTCTTAGACATCCCATAATAAGTTTGCTCTTTTCTATGAGACACATTCTTGATAACCCACAATAATCCTGTTTGTGGTTTGGTGTTTTTTTTTTTTTCTTTTCGGTTACAAATTTTCTGGCTGAACTTCTTCAAGGTTTACACTGGGGGGTTCTTTCATGGGCCATTGATTCGTGTCTTNGTGTCTTATGGGTTCTAGTCACCATTATTGTCTCTGTTCTCTGCTGTTGGTGTTTGCGTATTTGCATGTTTATTACTGCTCCTGTTCCAGGACTGGACTCAATGATCTCAGAGGTCTTTTCCAGCCTCTTTTCTTCCGTCCCTTGTCTTTCATGTTGAGTTTGGCAGATATCCTTTGAGTTCCTTACTCTGAATATTGATTTGTGAGAGGTGTTGCCTTGCACCTGTTGGGTGTAGGAGTCAGTCACAGACAACACTGTGTTTCTGCAAGTTTTGGATGGCTTCAGTTAGGACTGGAAGAGACTGTCAGAGCCATATGAAGTCTCTTTTATTTTTCAGACTTCTGGGGCAGTTGTCTCTATTTTTTCAGCATAGTAATCTCAATTCTGTTACAACTGTGTATCATGGTATTTTTATCTTTGGCCGTTGACTGGTTAGGTGTTGTCATCACAAATTGAATCTCTTTTAACAATGTGCTGCTTGTGATGTGAATGCCTAAACATAAAATGTAAGTTTTAGAGCAAAACCAGGATTTGCATGGTATTTTGGGATTCTAACATCTTGCAAGAGTTTGGGTAGATTAAACATAACACAGTGGTGGTTCAGCCATCTGGGAATTGAAGTAGTTGGTCAAAATGCTGCTTCTTGTGTCACCCCAAGCCAACAGGCAAGGAGCGGCTAGTGAAGGCTGTGAGCTGTTCTTCGTGTGTCTTACATTGCCTCCTAGCTATGAGTAACATTTGTGGCTTTTCTTTGTACATAGGAAAGTCTATATGAGAAACATGAGGAAAAAAAACCAAGTTTCTTTATTGTTTTGCTTTAAATGTCTTATCATGTCTTCCCTAATTGAGGGTTTGTTTTTTTTTTTTAAGTACAATGCTTGGATCAGTGGTTTGTTTCAGTTCTTACTTACGTTAACATAGGAACATAGATGACAGAAAAATGAGGTAAGACTTTTTATTTACCTTAGTCTATAGCAAGGCTTAAATGGTAATTTTTGTAGAACTCTTGAGATCATAGTAACTTGCTTTTTATAAGATGCATATCTGTAGGTTTGATTATGAATAACCTGAAGGAAATAAAAAGGTGGAATCAAAGTAGTCATGTGCTTTGATTACTCAGTACCTTCCTCTGTATAGAAAAAATAACTTTCTTTTTCTCCATTGAGGTGAATCAAGTCCAACTCGTCGAGAAGCAGTGAAAAGGAAGACTGCAGAATACCTTATGCGTGCTGAAAAAATTTCTAGTCTCTACCATAAATCCTCTGAAGATGCATCTGTTTCTATGGTAGGCTTTTTTTTTTTTTTTTCCCCCTGAACCAGAATTTGGTGTAATTAAATTGTTCTGCCTATTCGCAAAGCATATCCAAGCTTGAGGTTCAAAAATTGTCAAGAATTTCTCTTTTGGGAGGCCCGAGGAGTATTTTGATATTACATTTCTGTTAAGTTGTCATTCTTTTCTGATTATTGTGTGTTGAATTTCACAGCATTATGAAGGGTGCTTGATTTAATACAGGCCTGTTTTCTTTTGCACACTTTCCTTTTGTTTACAGTTGCTGATGTAAACATTTTTAATCATGATAAAGATTTTAAAGGTAAAGCAAAAAAAACATACTAGAATGTAACATTTGCTTTGACTTTCCTATGAGAATATTTCTTGGTCCTGGAGGAAGAAAGAAGCTGTTGGTTTCTTTAACCTGGCCCATAATGGTGTATCTGAAGTGAGTGAAGCACGTGGCAGGGTTGATGAGGTGAATTTCCCGCAAAGTAAACACTTAATTGAGCAAAGGTTCTTCCTGATCCCTTCAAAAGTCTCTCTCATATATGCTTGAGGAATCAGCTGCTGCTTGTTTTTTGAAGAGTTTCTGTAATAATTCACACCTTCTTAAGCAGAAATACCCTTATCTGTACTTGTACAAAAGACAAACAAAACTTGTTCCAAGATACCCTTAATAAATTTCTAGTTTGCATTTCCTCAAACAATTCCTTTGGAACTTATCTATTCTTACTTCAGACTTTTACTGCAGTTATACAAAACTATGTGATTGTCAATGACTGCCCTATTGTAGTAAATACAAAAGTTACCAACTTCCCTGTCTCTCTACATTTATGTCAGGTGAGGACAAAAGAGGCAGAAATTATTGCTTCTTATTTTGTACATATCTACTAATAGTTTAAGGAGAGCACTGCTGCAAAAATGGGAAGACTGATAAAATCCAACTGCCTAGAAAGTAAATTAAAAAAGCAAAACCACTGATTTTTGAAGGGTAACTTTTTTTATATTGAGAGCCCACAGATACAATTTTGAGGATGTTCCACATGGGATACATTTTGTGAGATTTGGAGTCTTGCTGCTGCTATGAATTGCACTTTGAACAATTTACTGTTTTGGACTGATAAGAGCTCCTACTAGGTAGTCTTTCTTTGGGTCAAACACCACTGAAAATGGGGAAGAATCTACATTGAATGAAAATCACAGTGTGTTTGGAAACCACAGAACAAGGAAAAAATAACCCAAAACAACAAACAGCCTATATTTGCCTTTTTATAACTTAAAAAAATAATTGTGTTTGGGAAGGGGAAGAAAAAGGTTGCATTTTTGTATGTGAACTTGAGAGGTAAAGTATTTCCTCTTTTATGTTGTACTGAATAAGGTACATGCCTTCTTTCCAGATCCAAAGGAAAGCAGGATCAAGTAGGATAAGACTGGGGGGGTGGGGTGTGGGGTGTGAGTAATGAGACTAGAAATCCATTCTCCTCCTGTGTTGAAATCCAAAATTGACAAGTTAGGGCAAATCTGGCTTTTCACAAGCAAAATGTTGTACCTGGCTTATTCTTTTTAGAAAAAAACCCACCATGTTTCCACAGTTTAACTTTCTTTCACCCAAGTCTGTAGATGTATTTTAATATACTATATTTGCTGCTGTTCATAATGCATACATTTGACTTTTATCATAGAGCTTTGGAATTTGGCGGCATCAAGGGCATATAGTGTTGGTGGGTCATGATGGATGTGTTGAGGAACAGCTTGTGTCCAAGTTGATAGGTGAAAGTTAATTGGGAGAAGGACTTAAATCCCAAAGTTGTTCTAAGGGTAATGGTAGGAATCACTAAGAATTGTCATGCTCTGTGCTTTTGCTCCATGTCTTAAGGAAAGTGAGTAATGTTACTCTTCCTGCACATTGGTTGCTGAGCAGACCTGAATTCTTGCACCCTAGTTACTGCTCTATCCTTTTTACTGCTAAGATAGTTTTATATAGGAGTTTGCATGAATTATTCCACCCTATGCAGACAGTGATAAGTGCACTGAAATGACCTGCATCTGTATACAGTGTGTTTCTTGGGAGATACTGGTGGAACCATGCTGGTGTATTATGTCCTTCTCCTGAAGAAATTAAGCCTGTAGTGTACAAGATTAGCATGCATGGCTCTTTGTACCATCATGTCACACCAGCTTGGTATTTCTCTTAACTGCTAGTTACATGCCATTGGTCATGCTGGGGCAAGGCTGGTATGTTACCACTAGCACCTCCTACTGCTGTTAATCATGCGGACTGATACCATCTCTTGCTCTAATGCCTTTGCTTGGACAGGATCTATACACAAATCATTAAATAATGCTGTATAATACCATCTTTCCCCACATGGATCTGTAAAGAGGTCTCTCATCAACTCTTCTGAGATGAAGGGACACTGAAGTCTTTGAGAAGAAGCACTGCACATATAGGAAATCATTCCTAGAAGCATGACCAAGTGCTGCTGCACTGTGTAGCTCAGCACAGTTTGAACCACACAGCTGGAATTAGTTTGCAAGAAAATAATGGACAAACACCGTACCTGAGCAGTACCTGTGTCTATGTTACAATTACAGAGTGCAGTTTTGTTAAGGGAAGCGTGATTCAGTGCAGGGAACTTCATGGGCAGTGATGGTGTTGAGATTTGCACGCTGGAGAAGAGGCCTGGCTAGTAAGCGAGCATGGCCATTTAAGGCAAAATGTTCTTGGTCATGACCTGATGTTACAAGGCAGAACTCCTTTGTCACCTATGTCTGCTGCAGGTAGCTTTGTGTTTGCTATTATGTCCTTACAAGGAACAAATACAGTAATCAGCATCAAAACTAGGCTCATCTATCCTTCTTGGACATGACATTTTACTTTTACTCATCCACTAGGCCAGAGAAATGTTCAGTAAGAGAAGATGTAAGCTCTCAATTATTGTCCTGCACACCTCAGCCTCTTGTATCTCCCACAGGCTTGCGCTGAAGCCAGGTAGTGAGCTATGTGAATCAGTCTCAAAAGACTATACCTTGTAAATGGACCCCAGGCCGCCTATTTGCCACCTGACACCACATGAAGGTAAAGCATGGTGGCTTTTCTCTGGGAGCCTGAGGCAAAGGGAAGTGTGGCGTTCCCTTATGGCTTGATGTGCCAGGCCCTCGCCTCTTTGAAGACCAGATTTCTTTAGAGGCAAAGGCCTAGAATTTCAGAGCTGTGAAGCAAAAATTATCTTTGATGCCATGGAAACCAAACAAAGAACAATAGTAGTTTGTTACTTTTCTTGCCTCAGCAAAAAGCCAACAGGGTAGCCCTCAAGGATACCATCCTTAGCAACCACCTTGCTGCTGCCAAGTCTGAGCGGTGAAGAGAGGAGCACAAGAGAAGGTGTTTGGAGAACCCTTGGCACTGTTAAAAAAGGGTTATGGGTAGAGAGGATGGATAGAAGATTTCTTAAGGCTGCAAAGAAGCACAGGGAATTGACACAACTGCATCTGACCATGAACTAGGAACTCACTTGACAGTGTCTTGTAAACATTGAGAAAAGCTTTGCTATGACCTGTAGGAGTAGGATATGTGGAGACAGCTCCTGGACTTTGTAAACAGACATGTAGACCTCCTGGAAATAAAAGCTGCAGCAAACGCTGTCCTTTTCTTCCTCCTCTGGCACAGCATGGCAGTCTCAAAGGCCTTTTCAACAAGAAATGCTGAAGAATGACATGTAATACAGGATCAGGCCATTTCTCAGATTCTCGAGCTTTATTTTCTCTGTACCTTTATAAACAGCAGCTCTGGGGAGCCACTGCAACAACCTTTGAATTGTACTGAATGGACTGTGAGAAAGCTGCAGTCTTCTTTAGCTGCCAGCTGCAAGGCTCTGCACAGCTACACATAGAGGCTGTGGGTCTGATTTAACTTTGGCCTTTCCATAATGCCTTTTTCTTTTTTCTTTTTCATTCTTTGAAATTATTTCTGTTTCTACTTATGCCCGATTTTTTATATTCAAAATTGTTTCTTTCTGCACCATATAAAAAATTTTGTCTTTTAAAATGACAATTATTTTTGATTTTCAAAGCAATTTAGTACCAAGAGGTACATGCAAGCCTGATGCCCAAATGGGAAAAGCAGTCTTCCATCTTCATGGTTTTCATAAGATATCTTGCTTCCTAAAATTCTTGTTATATGTGCATAAAAAATAAATGAAGTATAAAGAAAATACACTGCTCTAGTTCTGTGAGATGTAAATTTAACATTTATTAGAGAGAATTTCTTAATTCTGTCTATCTCAGTTTTGGGCATGACACAGTCTTCAACTGGTGATCACTGGGGGCCTTCTGGAGCATACCATATATCTTATCTGGTTCAGATGCACGCAGAGATACAACCTGGTTTTCTCCTGGTGCAGTGTGAGGAAGGGGCCAAGATGTTCTGTCAGACCAGGAAAGATGGAAGCTCCTTCACATACATGGCGTGGGGTCTCACACCTCAGTCCAGCAGCATCTGCTTCAAAACAAGGCATCTCCTTGCTGCAGTTGAAGGTCTGACCATTGTAGAGGTGGTTAATTACTGAAATCATCAGACACAGACCTCTGAATGGCGAAGGAAGATCTCATTTTTATGTGTACATCTGCGCTGGTGTTCATGAAAGTGGTCTTTATTTATCCCAGAGTTCTGTGGTGACTGCCCATCAAAGGTGGCAACATCATCAGTAAAAACATTTCCCATCAAAGAGTGCCATACTTCATTCTGTAGTTTGCAAAACTAGAGCCATTTGCAGGCAAATGGTGGCCATGAGCTGCTGAATCTTTGCTGGAGGCCAGCATCACAGTTGGCAGCATCCTGTTGTACTTGAAATTAGCACATGCTAGCCAAAAGGTGACGGTGGGAAAGGAACTGGTGATGCCAATCCTAAGTCAGATAACTCCAGCTATGCAGCTCAGAGTGTAGTCTCAAAATAGTTTCAAAACATACAGGGCCCAGCAATAGGAGAAAAGTTCCTGGGATACCTGAGCAGCATCCTGAGTATTTCAACAGGGTGCTGAAGGGCTTTATGCAGACAGAGGTAGCCTCCCACTTCCTTTAGAATATAATTGACTAATTTCTAAAGGCAGATGAAGCTTTTGACTTTTTAGTTCACTCCTTCCTGTTGTGTTTAGGGTTTGTTTCTTTTTTTTTTTTTCTTGTTGTTCCTCTATTTTTGATGAGAGCGATGAATTTTAGTTATTTTTCTTATAGCTGGCTAGATGCTGAGCTTCGATTTTTTTTCACTATTCAGAGGATCAGTCAGCTTCATAGAGTGCTTAATTGCTGTAGTTTGGGGAATTGGGTATTTAGAGTTTGCTTCCGGCTTGCTTCATGACAGAATGCGATGCCTGCCCATCACCGGGCTCTGCTATTAGAGTTGGCGACAGCGAAACCGAAGTACTGTGAAGAGCAAAAAAACCAACCACAAAGTGATAAAAATGGAAAAAGTACTGGGAGATGTGGGTGTGATTGTAAATTGTTTTAAGGTAAGAAGTGACTGTAGAGTGCAGATAGAAAAACCAGTGTGTCTACACAGCATTACTGACTGTGCCACCATTGGTGATATTTCAGAGAAGGACCCAAAATTACATTCTGGGGTTTTTTGGGTCTTTTTGGACATGATGGGTGTAGAAATCTGATTCTATAGCATTATTAGACAACTATTAACTTCTGTAGTGATGTCCGAATATAATTCATGGTTGAAATGTTATATATAAGAAAAAAAATTTAAAAGCTAGATTATCAAAGAATTGTTAACAAAGTGTAATAGCATGCAAATAGAAGTGGAAATCTTTTAGAGTAGCCTAGAGGATTTGGAAATACTCGGTTTCATTAAATGTATTCCTTAGAATGCTTTTGAAATCTTGTAATGAATAAACTCTGTGCTACCACAACCCTTTGTTTCAAAGCAAATATTTTGTTATTGCAGAAACATTGCACGTAATACAACACTGAGAAAGAACAAAAAAAGAACTCCCCCAACCTTCCAACAGCTTGCTAGAATGAATCCTAAATTAAGTTTGGTTGTGGTTTTTTTTCGTTGTTTTTTTTTTTCCTTTTTTTTTTTTTCATTCTAAAATCTTTAGCGATTTTTAGAATCTGGGTTGTTTCCTCATAACCAGTCTTGGTAATTGTACTGTACTTTGTACTGTTTACGTAACTATTATAAGACCCAGACAATTAAATGAAGATAAATAATAAACTCTTTTAAAACGTCAAGCCCAATAAAAGAAAAGCATGCTTTTCGAATATGTACTTATGACGTTTTCTTCTGAATTTTGCAGGCAGTGCAGTTGATGGTGTTGATTTTTTGGGAAAGAATTTGGAAGGAGAGAATGTGGTTGACTGGCAACATAAAAAGGAGCCAGTTTTGAGGAGGGCTTTGAGGTGCCTTTGAGAATAATACAGTAAGGATGCTGAAGGGGAAGCACTAGTGGGGAACAAATGGAATTACCTAGTTTGGGATCTTCATTTTTTTTCCTGGGAGTTTCTGATCATAGGAGAAAATGTCTTGGTCTTCCCTGGTACCGAAACATTTAATCCACAGCATAGCTGCTTACCAGTTGTTTTCCTTTGTGACATATTTGTAAATATTGCCTCAGAATGCTAACAAATCAGATAAACAGCATTTACCCCTTAAAGGCCTAAAAATCAAGCACTTTCACCTTTCTCGTCCTTTACCTTTATGCAATAAAAATGTACTCGGGAAGGCCAGATTATACCTAAAAGGAGTTTTGCATTCAACAGCTCTGCAAATGAAGTTACCTTATTTATGAGGAAGAAATCCAGGTCTGTGGTTCCTGGTAGAAGCCACATGTTGTAATTTTGGAGGAAGATCTAATGAATTCTCTCAGTTGGCAACTAGAAACTTCTGAAACTGTTTATTAATGTGCCAGAGGTATATGTGGTGCTTAAGAGTTGATTTTTGTCCCAAAAGACTTCCAGCTGAAATTTTATTCTCTCCTCTGACATGTGAGCTTTGAGTTTGCCCTGAGAAACTACAGAACATAGCATGGACAAAATTCTATGCATATTAACTACCTGAATAGTTAGCACCTGCCAATTCTCTTGCTATGGTGTTACTCTCTAGATTAATGATACATAGCTAGCTTCCTTTTTCTAAGGCAGTTTTAAGAATTGTTTCTGTTGTGCATCTTGTTATTAAAAGGATTTCATAAAGCTCACCAGAGAGCAAGAGAACCGTGTTTATAATTTTGTATTTTACGTTCTTTAGACTTAAAAAGCTTCTAATTTGCTTTCTCCTCCTTGGTGATCTCTGAATTATTTTGTATCTAGAACAGCTGCAAGGTTTTGATTGATTATAGTGATGGGGTAAGAATTGAGTAATCAATTGACAGGGTCCATTAAGCATAGAAAGTATGAAAATTCATTATTTTTTCTTTTTAAAATTTTTGTTCTCAATGTTCTCTTGATTTTTATTTACTTGCAAGTTGTTGTGGGTTTTTCCCCCCCCACTAAGGACAAACAGAAAACTTCTCCTTTCATCTTCACTCTCTCTGATTTATGATAAATTTAGTTTCCTTCGGCCTGGCATTTGCTTCAGCAGGCAGTCTTCCTTCAAGTACCACCCTGATTGATGTATAATCTTTGATATCTTCCATTAGCCTCCAGGATCACTAAGTTCAAGGCCCTCTTGGAACCTAAGGAGCCCTGCCGAGGAACTGAAGGCCTTCAGAGTCCTTGGGGTGATTGACAAGGTAATTCTTCAGTGTCTCTTCAAGAGTTCAGTCATAAATCGACTGCATGCTGACATTTTGTCTTTGAAGCTGTGGATCTTAAGGATATGAAACAAAAGGGGAAAATGACTCAAATGCATCTGCACTTTAAAATAACAAAAGTAGAAGAAAAAAGGCTTTTATCTAAGCAATTCATGTAAGGTCATGCAAAATATATTTGAGCTAAAGGATAAGGTACATGCTTGGTGGCATTCAATAGAATGAGGCCTGTTTTTCAAAAGTGAAGTCATGGTTACAGTGCTGGGGTACGGACAAGTTGATGTGTTTTCAGTTGAATAATCTGGTATCTACTTGGAATGTAGAAGAGTAGAAATTCCTACTCTTGAATTGCCACTTGAAATGGAGGCTGGGGACACACATGGCTGTTCTTCTTGAGAATTTGGAATTGAAATCCCTCACAGACAGAAATCAGTAATAAAAGCAAGCTTATTTTTGGCTTGCACAACTAACGTCTTACAAAATCCCAGGGTAATACCCTCTGTAAACAGTAAAGAACCATATGGATTTTCTGCAAGTGTAATTAAGAGACCAGAAAAATTGCTGCATTGTTTTGATAATGCTGATTAGTTATCACCTTACCAAATACTTTAAAGATGATGTATTATTCAGCCATGTGGCAGCATCTAATGCAGACTGTAAAGGATCATTTCCTTTTTGCTGAGCCAATTCCCTTGTGCCTTTTGATAGTTCCTTATGTAGTCCCTGGTTTGTGCATGATGTGATGTGTGGCCAATTTATGCATTTGTAACATGCATAAGAAAAACCTGTAGCTAGTCTCTTAGGGTCTGTATTTCTTGGTTTCTTTCTCTTGTTTGACTGAACCTAGCTTTGGGAATGATTTTTGGTTTTCTTTTCCTGTTCTGTTGTAATTATGTGCATAAGTTGATAACTTCTCCTCAGAGGGCTATATATATTTGGTGTTACGGTTGTTTTTATAGCGCACAAGGTTTCCTCAGCTCCAGCTTCATAGTCATTGTATCTTCTTTTCCTCAATTAAGTACAGAATTTAGCCCGTGTTCTACTCTGTGTATGTATCAGAGAGATGGATTGGAAAGAGCACCTATCTGTCGGATTAGTAAGCACTAACTAAATTAGTAACAACTAAATGGATGCAGTAGGCATGGACTTTATGAATCAGTCTGACAGTGCGAGGCTGCAGAAGTGTTGGAAATGAACCAAAACCAACCTTATAGGTATCTTTGTTCTTGTATAATAATAATGAACAGTGACTGGAGAAGATACTTGAACGGAATTAAACTTTGGGGTTCCTTGATGTTACCAGATCTTCTAGATCTCTGTAAGCATAGCTCCAGTCAGTGTCCCAGGTGTGAGATGAATGTGTCTTGATCTTTGAGCAGAGTTGGGAAGAATCAGGGTTCTGGTGACGACAAAAATACAAGATCTTAGTGTTGGAGATGTTTATGAGTAACAAGCCTGTGTGTATTCATGTATGCTCATGTGTAAACAATATCATAGGGGTCAGGGTTAATGTTTAATTGTTGTATGAAAACGTGAGAAATATTCTTTCAAGTGTCTTTGTGTACCTGCTTACAGATTCTCCTTGTTATGAATTTAATCTTATTCTGAGGATGCTGTCTTTTTTTCATATCTTTTCAAGTGTTCATAAAGTCACAAGGCAATGAAAAGCTACTCTAAGCCTAAATGGCCAGACCATGTTTATTTGGTTTTATAACACATACATAAAATTTGTGTGACTATGAAGCAAAAGTGTGCACACGTATCTGTGTGCTGGAGTCAACTTCTCTGCCTTTGGTTTAAAGCACCATCTCACTTCTTCATCATCACTGTCCTTTGATTCATTCTCTGCTTGCATATGCCTCAAAGCTGACACCACGGAGAAATCCAAATAGATGTGTAAGTACTCTTGGTAGAGCCAAGCAAATGATGTAGCGTGTTTGTTCTTGAAAATGGATTCTGATTTTCAGGGCTGGCATCGAAAATACCATGCTTTGGGGCACAAGTCTGTAACTGATTCAGCATCACACAGTTTTGCTTGAAAATACTCTTCTATTCTAATCTTGAAGTAGCTGCTTTGGTTTCAGCAGAAAATGAGATCGTGGATAGTAAGGAGCCACTGTCATTTTCACTGCTGACTTGCCTAATCCTATGGAGGACTGGCTTAAACACACTGACTTAAAAATGGTGGTGATAGGTTTTCAGACCTGTTCTCCCACTGCTACTTGAAGCCCAGAGTGGTGTCTGACAGCTACAGTGCTGCCTCAAGAAAACCAGCTGTTAACCTGCACTCCATCAAATGCTGAAAGGTTCAGTGTCTTCCCTTAGAGTAATGTCAGCCTTTGTTCTTCTTTTGAAGCCCCTTGAAGTGTTCTGAATTGGCTTCTTGTTCACAGACAAAATGCTTGTTGCTACCTGTAACTCTGGGTTTTTCAAACTATTTTAGGCTAGGCAGAATGATGAGACGTTTAATTTTAGCCTCGTTTATTCCCAGTGTGCCATCTTTCCCTTTCTGTCTGCCTTTCCACCTTCCTTGTCACCTGAATAATTTTTGCTGTGTTGACCCCTTTCTGCTGAATATGAGAGAGAGATCTGTGAATTTTCACAATGTTTTAAGGAGTTTAATAATGCCAAGAAGAATGACCATATCTGTGCCTTTCCTCATGTTCTTCTGCTTCTGCTCTCATGCAAAGACTCTGGTATCAATCCAGCTGTTTTAATAAACCCAAGAGGACCTACACGTTGGTTGAGGAAACCAGGTTTCTTGAATTCTGCTGCTGCTGTTTTAATTTGCTTAATGGTGTCAAAGGTTAACTAGGTGGTGTTAGCAGGTATTTTATGTATTTGTTATGGGAAGAGTCTACCTGTGAGTAGATTTTTGAAAATAGGGGTTTAATTCAATTATAAAGGTGGATTTTGTCTGGCAAATGTTGTGGACTCTCAGGTGCTGCTGACTGGGCATCACAGCTCTTGTTAGTGTTACCATAGGTACCACAATGAAAACAGATTAGTGTCTAAAAATCTTAGCTGCTGTAATCATGGACCAAGAATGATCAATTATTTTATCGGTTCATGTACCTGAAAGTGGAAAACTTTCCTTTTGGAATAACAAAGATTTTTGCTTTCAAAATTTGCCTAATTAAAAATCAAGGTTGCAGATTCTGTGCTGAGTTTCTGCCCTAGGCAGATCTTTCCTTTGAAGCTACAACTGGCCCCTAAAGAAATGACTTTGTTATGGTGCTGCTGGATACCTTCACAATGCTGTTTCAAACCCAATTTCTTATTCTTTAGAACCCTCTGTTATTTAGATTCATTCAATTTAAAGTTTCATCTTGAAAGCAGAGTGCATTAAGTAGTAACTATGCCTCTGTAACCAATGACTGTCTTTTATGTCTTTTCTATCCCCTGCCCTGGTCCCCCATCAAGGCACGTTGTCTGCATTGGCACTGGTGCAGCTGTGATCAGTTCTTCTGCAGTTGTCTGTAGATTTGAGCTTGTTGTTCAATATGCTATTTGTTAAGTTCCATTATACAATCCGAAACCTTATAACTTAAAATGTTCTCATCATGGCCTTGCTAAAATTATTTTTGGAATTTCTGAAAAGCATTCTAGGAGTAGATAATTTCTGAAGAACTGGAAGCAATTCTGTTAATCTTGAGTATAGGCTACTTTTTGTGGCTGTTGTGCTGTCATGATTAGTCATAGCTCTGATGGTAGTACATTTTGATGAACTGACCTTACCAATATGCAGAACCACCAAATCAACATTATTATTTATTTATAAAGGGTGATTACTACTTGTCTACTTCATGAGTAAAAATGCCCAAAAGAAGTATATGGAATATATGCAGAGTTGTCATGCAGAATCTGCAGACCTGTTGCCGAATTCAAACAGGTTATGGGTAGTTCTAATGGAATTTAATCAGAGGAGAGGAGGTAATGGTCTCTTTTTGTGGCAGTGTGTGTGCTGTGCATGAGTAACAGGACATAGCTAACTATGTCCCATTAGTGTGTTAGAAACAAACCTAAGGTGAGGTTAAAGGCTGTTGTTGTGAAGTCTAGTTGACCACAGCAGATGTTCTCTGTCACCTCTGTCAGGTGTGCATTGCCTAGTGTCTTTAGATCATTTTATGGATTTGAATGAGTGGCTATGTGTACATAAGAGGAGTGAGAAAAATGGAGCTGATGGAGTACAGGCACTCATTCTTGTTTCATTATGATGCTCAGAAAGAGAAACTGTCTGAAAACATGTTATAATGAATTCAACTGACTAGCAAGTTTTCCTCATCCAAACATGGAATAATGACAAATAGTAGTGGCAAAAATGGTTAAAAATGTTAACCTGAGTAATGATAGTAGCTATTATTCTGCAGTGCTTAAAGAAAAGTGTGTCCAGCAGATCGAGGGAGGTTCTCATGTGATAGACAACATGACCTGTGATAGGATGAGAGATAATGGTAGCAAGGTGAAGCACAAGAAGTTCCACCTCAACATGAGGAAAAACTTCTTCCCTGTGAGAGTGACAGAGCACTGGACCAGGCTGCCCAGGGAGGTTGTGGAGTCTCCTTCTCTACAGACTTTCAAAACCTGCCTGGATCTGTCCCTTGGTGTTCCTGTGCTGGCAGGGGGGTTGGTCTTGATGATCTCCAGAGGTTCCTTCCAACCCCTACCATTCTATGATGTATTAATCATACAAGTAAAGAAACCTTTAAGACCTTGGTTTATGTTTTGATAACCCTTTTGGTTTTTAAGAGACTTGCCACATCCTACAAAATGAAATCAACTACAGAGTCGTCATCAAAACTGATTTCTTAACTCACTGCCTTAGATACCCTACTGCTGCAGGATTATTCCTAAGCTACAGTCAGGTCTCAAGCCCCAAGTAACAAAGCTTGCTCAACTTTAAAACACAATCTCTCTCCCAGCTAGAAAGAGTTCTGTCCCTTCTTCCCTGCCCTCAAACACCTGCCACTTGTTTTCCTGAAGTCTTTCCATTTAGACCAATCTGAAGATTTCTGAGGGTTTTATTGTTGTAAGCAGTAGTCTCTCTAGCTTCTTTCTAATTTGTCTTACTAAAATTTCTTTTGATTTTAGTGAGTGTTTTGTTTCCTCTGACATAAAAAAAGTCCTAAGACTGCCCTTTATAAAACAGAAATTAAATTATTTAATTTTCCAGTACAGGCTGAACTATATATATCTTCTGGCCTCCAGAAACAAATTATTGTTATAGAGATAAATAATTTTGGTTTAAAAGAAAGTAAGTTTTCTTCCTAACTAAGTTGCTTAGTACATAATTGGTGCCAGGCAATTATGAGTGGCATTTCATAATGTAAACTATATTCTCTAGGTATTTTTTTTCTAGGTTAATATTTCACCATTTGTCATTTACTGGCCAGTTTTTAGTATGTTCTAAGAAAGTGTACTTTCCTTTCTGTTACCAACCAACTAAAACTATTTAAAAATTTATATTTGAATGTAGGCTGCTTTCTTGTAACTTATATTGCATAAAGCTATACCATTTGTCTTTTAAGTACACTGTTACTGCAAGTTGTAGAATATATGAGCTGTAAGTTCCTTACAGTAATGGTTTGGAAGGAGGAGTAATTGCGAACTGAAGACAAGTCCTATTGCACAGGTACAAGGATAAACAATAATAGCATTTTTCATACACATTAGCCAAATGTAATCTCTTCTTGTAGCGACAGAGGGAGACAAGCAAGAGTCTGGGTGGTGCAATCTGAAAGTGACAAGAATAAATCTGTGTTAAGTAGATTTTTTAATCCTGGTAGCCTTGACAGCCAGCACAACTGAGGAGAGTGGGGGGAATGCTTCTTCCTCATCACCGTACTCGTGCCTTGAGTGTGGCACCCAGTCATGCACCAGCCCCTGCTCAGGTTTTCTTAGAGCCCAAGTACCCATGCTAGGATCAGGTGAACCCACTTGTCTGATTCGTGGTTGTCTGTCACTACCTGTAATGGGATTTTTCAGCTGGTGAGGTGAATCCAAGAGAAAAATTCGAAGTGATCATCTGATACACCTTTGGGTTTTTAAGACTTTTTCTAGAGAATATATCCCATGATAAGAGCGCGCTTCCTTAGGAGGGAAGGACCAGAATTAATAGATGGCCCACTGGTGACATTATGTGATGTGTTTTCAGTGTAGAATGGCAATTTAATAACAAAAGGAAGCTGGTTTAAAAAATAATCCCTTAGCTCTGGTGTGTCTTCAAAACCCTTCTGGTTTCTGGTGCTGCAGTAAGAGATCCTATTCCATTGTCTTGGATCAGACACGACCTATTTTTCAACTGGTGTTAGTGAACTTAAAGCCCCAATTTTATAAGCAAACGTGTTTTGAGGTGTTTATTTTT
Source organism: Chloroceryle aenea (assembly GCA_013399075.1). Classification (NCBI taxonomy): domain Eukaryota; kingdom Metazoa; phylum Chordata; class Aves; order Coraciiformes; family Cerylidae; genus Chloroceryle; species Chloroceryle aenea. Next base: position 370,757 of record VWZY01003597.1, on the reverse strand, counting down.
TTTGATCTGTGTTAAACCTTCTCAAGTAAATAAAAAGCACAGGTATGTTCTGTGACACGTCCTGGTAATGTGGAGACTGGGAAAAAAATCAGGTGCTTGGCTAGGGGAAAAGGATGGGAAGGGGGGCTGGGGAAGCAAACATTTGCAGTGTGATAAAGGACTGCATTTATGTTACAGTCACCTGCAGGAGAATGGTGCATTCAGAGCAGTCCTTAGTTCTTCCACTGTTGTCCCCTGCGACCTTGGTTGGGTGCTCGGTAGGGCGACTAATGGTGCACCATGTTCTTTTTTCCTGGTGACTTGCCTGTTGCCTGCCTCTGGGTTTGTGATTCCCCTTATGCTGACTTCTGCAGTATTCCTTCAGTCTCTTATCTCAGGGCTTTGATGCATATGTTCTGAAGGTGGCCACCGTGACTTTGGGTGGCAGCAGATGGTAAACCTTCAGGCTGCCACCGGCTATACTGGTGTTAAGTTGGAAACTTAACGTTTGATGAAGAATCAGTAGTGCATATGAAAGAGCTTTTACTGCAGAAATATCTTTTAATTAAAAAAATTAGCATACTGAAACATTTGATAATTTCTGTGCATTTAAAGGATCCTAAAATTAGCTGTTTTCTTAAAGCTAGACTATGGTTATTTACCAGGCAGGTTTTATTTTATTTTTGTCCAATTAATTGTACCTACTATATTGAATTGAATTTAATTTATTTTCCACTAAGCTGTTAGATACACTGTAAATCAAACCTAAGAAGCTAATTTTTTTAAGTAGCTGCTGTCAGCATCAGAATTAACCTTTGACTTAGGAAAAAAAAAAAATTACAAGTAGAAACTCTTATTTGGCATCATGGAGGGGTGTTGCTGTCTGCCACTTTACTGAGATGCTGCCATGCAGTGCTGCTGTGTTCACTTGGTTTTTGGGATGTGCCCAAGAGCTCAAGTGCTTCTACAAAACGGGGATGTCTGTGCACTGAAGACACTTATTTACATTATGCATTTATTTGTGGGAAATGCTATTTGCTTGTTAGTGGTTTTGGCCACACTGAGGTTGTCATCAACAAAGAAAAATAGGGAAAGAACGAGTAAGAAACAGCGCCTTAAAAGCCAGCGTGATATGTAGACCTTGACTCTGTTCATGCATTAGTATTACAAATAGGATTTTGCCTTTTCTCCTTTTGTGTCACGGTCTAGTTTCTCTGTGCCCAGGAATGCCCTGCTGTGCATTCTTCTCCCTCCCCTCCGTGACAGAATGCTGAATGTTACAGGCGACAGCTCATTTTTAGGAGCTGTTAAATACTACATGTTGCACGGTAGTCCTCAGCAGTGAAAGAGGTTCCATCAGCTTCTGAGAGCTAGGAGCAGCCTCGTCTAATGTAAGCATCGCTGTGTGATCTGCTCTGGAGAACAGATTTATGTTGTAGGGAATGCTATGTGGAATCCCGTTTTTTCCTATCATGACATTAGAGTGGAGACTTGGCACTTTGCATTTCAAAAAGAAATCTTAGAAAAAGACTTACTGAACCCCTCCCTTTTGCAATGGGAGAAAAGTGTGAAGGAATGCAAATGGGAAAGACTTGTTGGGGTAGAGTGACTATCTAGAAATTGGATGTAAAGCTTGAGGTCAGGAGAATAAGTTGGCATTTGTGTCAGTGGCAGGCTTACTGTTACGTGCTTCTGCAGCAGCCTCCTAATGATCTGCTCACCTTTCTCTGCTCTAGGTGTGTGATGAAAAGTCACGCAGATATACCTGTGACTGTCTCTTTCCTGGTTTCACTGTTTCCTGAAATGTCAGTTTTATGACAGTGATTTATTCACTCATGTAGTCCTTTAATTATTTGGGTGAACCTGGTTAAGGCACCTTTTTTGGAATATGCATGCAGGCTGCCTCCCCGTGAAGCAGGTTTTTGATTTGGTGGGCCCATCTAAAGTCCACAGTCTGCCAGGGCCAAATGGAGTATTGCTAGGTGAATTTCTAACGTTACTTTTATGACCTCCTGGGCTTCTTGAAGTCCCTTTTGAGGTAAACAGTCTTACAGAAAGGCCCGTATTGACTCAGCAAAGACATAGTTTTCCAAGAAATGAAGTGGAGCTGTAGATGACTATCATTGGGGAAGGTATGATGCTTGATGGGAAGGCGAAAGACAGAAGCTTGTTGCTGACTGGTTAGTCCATCCAGGTTGTTAAGCTCAAAGGCACACAAATATTATTTGTTGTAATTACAGTTCTAAAACTGTAGCCGCTACTTTCATTTTGATGTTGTAATCTCACAACAGATGATGCTAGCCCTAAAGGGACCCGTTGTCTGCTTTATTTGTGTTAGTGGTAGTCATTCTATATGTTGTCTTAGAGGGTGAGGGCTCAGTAATCTGTTCTGTTACACCATATGCTAATACAGTGCTGATAAGCAAGTGTGAAAAATGAAAGGGAGGAATACATTAATTGTATTTGTGCAATAAGGTATGCTATCAAAGGTAATTATTTCATGACAGTTTTAGTTATAGCAGTTGTTTTATCATGGAATAAAAGATGGCTTTAGGAGCCTTTTATTGGAAAGACAATTGTATCAAATTAGTACCAAATTAGATTTTTGTCTTTATAAAGGTGAGCAAACCCATGAGCAGTTTTTAAATTGGCGTCTTCTACTCTACAAATGAACAAATCCTGTTTGAGGGTTAAAGAAGCTATTATTCTGTCCTTTATGCTGACAGCTTCATTACTGATTGGTCTACTGTTGGTATTAAAAAAATGTTTGGCTCCTTATGATCTTTGTGCATGCAACTATAATATTAATACAGACCACGGAACTGTTCATTAAGAAATGACTCTAAATGAGGTTGATGCTTGTAAATCTGGAGAGATACAGATGTTAAATGCTGCCATTCCTTTTCATATACAGCCGTATGGCTAATAATTTCCAAGTGGCTAAAGCTCTTGTTAGCAAGAGTGCTGGTGTGTTAAGAATGGCCCTATAAATAACTTTAAGAACTGAAGTTGAAGGTGCTTCTTTTAAAGACTATTGTTAACTAAACATTATTGCCAAACAGATGGAAAGCATTCACCAGCCTGATGCTTTTAGGTCTAATTATATTATCGCCAGTCCTGTACGGCTCAGTTGAAGAGGTGTATCCAGAGGCCAATTTATAATCATTTAGCCAACACCTGTTTGGGAGATATTGACAGTCAAAGGGCACATTTAAAAAAAAAAATCACATATGTTCTCGTATTTATTGCCTCAATGTGAACAGTGCCTAGTTACAAACAAACTTGGGAGAAGAGCAAGGAGAGTGACTGTAAACACATAGTTGTTTCTGAACTATTTTTATCTTCTTATGGCACCTTTTGTGAAGTGGTATTTATTATTCTCTCTTGTTCTATTTTTTTAATTGTTTATTTGAGATTGTTTGTTTTTCCCCCTTTGTTTTTTTTTGTTTATTTGTTTTTTTTTTTAAATTTAATTTTATATATTTTGGTTAAGCAAGGATAACAAAACCAGTTTCACTGTTGTTATTTATTCCACTGGTTTCCAATATTTCTGGAAGCCCTGGGTAAGAGGCCTGAAAAAATGTCCTAGGGACATTTGTCTTTCCTTACCTTGCCCTTGACATAGAAACTGTGTGTGTCATTACTTTGTCAAAAAAATCTCAGTGACACCAACTTCTTTACAATGTCTATGGTAAATAAAGAGTGATTGCACACCCTTGCTAGTTCCTAGAGGAGGGTTGGGCTTGTGCTGCTCCTGTGGCTGTCTCGTAGCTTGTGCTTTTCAAGCACATCTCTGTTCTTGGAGTTTGAAAACAATTAATTCCTGAACAGAGTGATTTGAAGGCAGAGATGTGGAGGGTTCCAGCTCCCTGAAGATGCACTTTCCTATATATATGCACATGTGTATTTTTATTTGTTTTGTTTTCAACACATGAATAAATGGAGCTTGCTAAGAGGTTAGTCCTTATTTAGTACTTCTCTTGTTGCTGTGCTGTGTTTAAAGTGCTTTCAGTAGAGCTGATGCACTCCTAACAGAGATGCTCTCTGCAGCTGTAGGTGTTCTCTCTGCAGTGAACCCATACACTCTTTTCTCTCTGAATAAGTCCTCTTGTTTTTGTTTATTTTTATCTTAATATTAGTTTACAGTAGCACGAGGGAACTTCCTTGCAGTCATTTCTGTTGTGGCTTTATTGCTGCAACATAAAAATGGCAGTGGAGGGATGAGGCAGCAGTGACTATACAGTTGTTAACAGATTTTTCTGTGGCCTGGGCATGTGTATGGCCAGCTTTTACTTCAGCTTCCTGGAAGGTAGGTATATTGCCAGCCTGTGGAAAAAAAAAGAAACAAAACACACACACAAAAGCCCACAAACAAACAAAACCCAAAACAAAACAACAACAACAACAAAAACATAAAACCCCTCAAACAAACAAACAAAAACCACAAAAAAACCTAAACAAACAACACGCACACAAAAAAAAACAAACCAAAACCAAACCAAAACACAAAAGGTCCCTCTAGTAACCCACTGGTAAGCAACACGTTTGATGTATTGGAAGCCTGATGGGGAGAACTGTTGCACTATGAAGGTAGGTACAGCGAGGATTTAAGCAATGCAGGAAGATAATGCTATGTGAAGGTTACTTTTTGTGCTTCATTGTGTTGCTACCATTGCACTTCTATAAATTGGGTTCTGCTAGATTATTGCTGTAATAATAAAGTACTGGTTACTTCTGTTACCTAGTTAGGATTAATTCTTTAAATTAGCTAATATGGAATCAGGTGACATTCTGGTACTTTTTTAGAGAACTATATTCTCAATCACCTTTTTTTCCTAAAAAAAATATGGTTATTAAATGTATGCTGCAGGGCTTTGTTTTATTTTATTTTAAAATAATTACTTGTATCGCTTCCTTTGTAAGAATATTAAATGTTAGATTTCAAAAATGTGTTTTGTTGACTTGCTCATGTGAATCTTAAATATTTCTCTGAATACTTTTTGCTTAGGTTTTGCTTGTAATGGACACTAGAACACAGCAGACTTTTATACTGAAGGTGAGTAAAGTCTTTTATTACTCCTCTAAACAGTTTACCCTCCTAAATTACACCAGTACACAAAGATCAATTTGCATCTAATGTGTAGGGTTATAACTGCGATATATTGTTATGTTAATACATATATCCCTATTACGTGTATTGGGATTCTTTTTGCTAGTATTCAGTTGCTTTCCCTTCCTTTCTCTGTAACATCTCTAGGGCTTAGATGTGCTGGTTTACTCACGTGAATTGCCACTGGCTATGGAGGCCAACATCTTAGCAGACTTTGGTAAAGAACCACAGTTCCAATGTGTTGCTTAAAACATCTGTAAAGCCCTGGCAGCTCAGGATTTGCACAGGCTGCTGCTGAAGGTGAAAATTCTCCTTAGCCTGAGTACATCCACAGCGCTTTGTATCTGGTCTTCCCTTAGCTGAAGAGTATGATAGTGCTGGATTCTGGATGAAATTTATGACTGGTCTTACTTAAAACTGCTTTCCTATGTTTTACCTCAATGGGCTGTGAAAACCGAGTTTAATGTTACTGAAGGATTGAATTAATGAGTAGTTAGTTGGACAGAATAAAATTTTTTACATTACTCTTCTGTGTTTTGGAAAGTGCTCATATCAAGATCCTAATATACTTGAAGCATCTGTTACGCTGAGAATTAGTTTAGTATGAGTGTTGTTATTGTGGCCATTATTTTAGGCTCCCCTTAACATGAGTTCTGCTGCTGATGGGAGGAAGGACTGAAAAACTGTGTCCCAGACATGAAGCTCTATTTGGTTATTAACATTTTGTAACTTTGCTTGAGGTCTGGTTTACAAGCCTGCCTTAACTTTGTGCAGCTGGCCTTTGAAATGGTTTAAGTATGTGCAGGGTACAGAAAACCTGTTTGTTCCTCAGAAAGGATTATTTGTGAAAATAGTATATTAGAACCCCATTTTATCTACTGGCCGATAGGGTAACATTGAATTTCCCATTTAACTGCTTATGTTTATCAATATCTTAATAGGTCACACTATTGACATAATTCCTCCCCCCCTCCCCTTTCTCTCTCCCCTCCCTTTCTCCCTCCCACATCAATTTTTTCACTTCTGCCAACTTCATTTCTCCGCTACCTCCCAAAAATCATTACCTCTCAAGGAGACTAATCCTATCCTTTTTTTTTGTCGTAGTTCTTGTCTTTAGTAAAGTACAATGGAAATGTGAGGATTACCTATAAGGCTGAGGCATTCTTTTGTCTTTAGAACTTGAATAGAATTTTTTAAATAGTGTCTTTTGGTCACACACAAAAATAAAATTTTAAAAAAAGGTCACAGGGAAATAACTGAGTGTCATCCTGATGACTTAGTTTGAGAGAGATTCTAATAAAAACATTGACCCATGTAATTGATTTTAATGGCAGCTTTGTGCCATCTTCTGTTCTCTGGAAATGCGCCAGATGCCATCAGCACAGCCTCGGGGGACCGAGGGGCATAGAGCAGCAGATGAGTGGTTTCTCTGAAGCCCAGAGTAACTCGGATAGATTAGTTTGGTTGATAAACACAGAGCACAGCAGGCTCCAAAGGCAACTGAGGGTACAACTGACCTTTTTGTTCTCTGTCAGGGTCTAAGGAAAAGTAGTGAGTACAGCAGGAGCAGAACGACCATCATCCCCCGCTGTGTGCCCAACATGGTGTGTCTGCACAAGTACATCATCTCTGAGGAGTCTGTCTTTCTCGTGTTACAGCATGCAGAAGGTTTGTTTCTTGTTTAAGTGTATTGTTGAGAAGAGTCAAAGGTTTAAGTTTTAATCAATAATACATTTCATTGTCAAATTAATCTCCTATGCATCTAATTAAAATATTTTTAGTGTGCCTTAAAGATGTCATGTAAGACACCCCACTCCCATCCTCTGTCCCTTCCCCTTCTTCCCCCTCATTCTATGGTGGAACTGATTCCTGTTTCAAATGGCCTCAAATCCTAATCTGTTACTTGAATTGTAGCAATATTGAAAGCTTCCAACTGTTTATTTTCTACAGGAGAGTGAGTGCTTTGACTGCCACAACTATCTGCAGTATTTACAGTCATCTAAGTCTTTGGCTACTTTTGTAAACTTTGTCTAGTAAATCTTTTTAGCTCCTTATAGTTAAAATGTCAAATATTTACACAAAAATTTAATAACTCTCTGCTAAAACCCACAAACATTTGCCCGTTGGTTAATACTACATAGTTATTCTGATCTGGGTTTTTAAGAAAATAGCTAGTGGCATCACACAGGAGTTCAAAGCAGAACCACAGAGTTGTGCCTTCAAACTGTTTATAAAATTCCTGTTAAATGTACAGGGAACAGGTGGCACAAAATAATTACATTTTGATTTTTTTGTCTAACACCTGGATTTAAATATTCCCTAAATGTAATTACCCGTATTTGTTTAGAATGAGTACAGAATATAAATTTGGGGATTGCTAATAGGTCTCTTCTTAGGAAATGCTAATTTAGTCAGAATGGATGATGTGAAGGAACCAAGCTAACTGATAGGGAAGATAATTTTATTACATTGGATGTTATTTCTTTTTTTCCTAATAACTTAGATATTGGCTTGCTCATGAACAATTTGTCACATGAGGCCAGTTAAAGTTAACTTTATGACATGAATGACTGTTTCTGCTACGTGTGACAATTTTTGCCATGAGCATCAATGCATGAAGAAAGGCCTCACATTACCGTACTGCCTCATGTTTCCAGTGCTGCTCTGTAGAAGGCTACTTTTCTTGAGTCGTGCAAAATTCAGCAGAATAAATTGGAGACTCTTGCCTGAACTGTAATCTCCATGTAAGCTGGTACATTTTGTTTGCAGGAATAATATTTCAAAAAAAACCCAAACAAGTGAAAAACCACCCCTTGTCAGATGCCAACTTCCTTAAGGCTAGCATAAAGCAAGGATTAGAGATAGGATAAAATAATAATTTGAAAACCTGTTCCTAATATTTCTACAACTTCTGAAGATGTACAGTTTTTCTCTTGAAGAAGAAAATTCCTTCTCAAGACAGATGGAAAACTGGGTGAAGTAGTAGTGGAATTTGAGGGGGAGTAGTGGTCTGAGGGAGAGAATACAATTTTGAAGAAGACTTCATATGACCAGTTGACAAAGATAATCTCCTGGAAGTGATAATTGTATTGTGACAGCAGTGGAAAAAAAAATGGAGAAGCTGCATGATCAGAGCTCTTTTATTTAAAAATGAAAATGTCAGCTTAACATTTGGGATGGGTGGGGTATTGTTCTGAAAAAGGAATTACTCTCTTTTGGTCATCTCTAACATGGTCACAAATACAATGAAATGTACTTGGCCTGAATGTCTTGCTCTTATCAACATTGCCTGTAACATGTTTTGAGTTCTACGGGGGGGAAGGATTTTTAATTTAGGAAGTTCATTCTGGGCCAGCTTTGTGCAACACAGATCCTTGTGCAGTACCTCAAGCCATTTGTTCGATCTGCCAGTAGTGAAGGTTGTGTCTATTCAAACATCCTCATTTTGGCTGGCCAGGCAGCAAACGCTTACTTGGAGGTAGCCACAACTCCTGTTGCCTTTCTCCCAGCTGTGGGTCAGAGCCATGCAAGTAGGAGACAATGAAGGGAGATGAGATATTTTGAGGTGGATTTCGGAGAGGAGGTGCTGATGAGATGTGAGTGCTCTGAAGTGGAACAGGGGCTAGGGAGTGTGAGAAGAACTGGGGAACATTGCAGAGAGGATGGAGGACTGTCAGGCTGTGCTGGGGAGGAAGGGGAGAGCTGCAGGGACCGGATAGGATTTTGATGTGTGTGAGGGCTGTTGTTGGTGATACATGAGTTCACTTGACTTGGACATTTGTGGGTGTAAGTTATAAACTGCATAGGATTTTCCCTTGCTTTCTGATAAAGCAGTAAGTAGTTTGGAAATAGATTCACCTTTACCCTTGTTTGCAAACCATTCAAAAATGATGATGCACTGTAAGGACTTTTCCTGCTTATCAGGGAATTAACAACTTTATTTTCTTTAAGTATAGTCCCCTGCTTTCATGAATGCCATCAGAGCAGGCAAAGTGAGAGGAGGAGGAGAAGGGATCAGTTCTAAAGAGGGATAGCTGGGGTACAAAATGAGTAATTTTCCTAAGAATGCATATAAACAATGTTTTGCAGGTGTAGGGCCTGATCCCAAATCCCCAGCTGGGGCCCTGGTTTTGTGTTGCTTCTAAAACTGTGGCTTGTACACATCACCCTGTCCCAGGAGACTGATGCTGGAAGGTGATTCAGGAGAAAGTCTTAATTTTCTACGTCTACATGAATAAAGCATAAATAAAAATAGGAATAAAGTTGCGCTGTACTGTATGCAGGGACTAGTCTTACCCTACTGATGATGATCTTGATCACATCAGTCTTATGTTACTAGCACTCATCCTTTAAATTGTAAGGATAATAATATCAGGAATCCCTATAGATAAAGCTGTCTTAAAATTTTGTCCATCTTGAAACAGATATAAATAGAGAAGCTGCTTGTAGTTAATTTTGGGAAAGGATAAAAATTTCTCGGACAGTACTTAAACGATACTCTCTGAAGTTTTATTCTGTGCCTTTATGATTGCTCTTCCCATTCACACCTTCCAATAGGAAAGATTATTTCACCAGTCAGGTTTATAAGTTTATACGGTGGTATGTTGCATACACCACTGGGAGGTTCAGGGATAAGACTGTGGGCAATGGCTTAAATTACAGCAATCTCAAAGGAAGCTTTATTGTTATGTACAGGCATTATGAATTTGCTAAGAAGCTTACTATCTCCTGTTTGTAGTACATTTTCACTGTATTATTAAGTGCAGCACTATTGGGTTTTGAATGGAATTCTGCAAACTTGACTACAGAGTCTCTTGCTCAAGATGAAGATGTTTTATAATTTTTTTGGTAAATCATGATGCTGTTAGATGCTCAGAATTGGAGAGGGAGGTCTTGGGTTCTTTTACAGGCTTTTTCGTGGCTACAGTTGGAGGCTTCAGAGGTGTCTCAGAAACATGAAAGTCCATGAAGTTATCTTGTAGCTTTTTTGGAAAGCACTTGGCAAATTCTAGTGTGGTAGAGAGCCAATCTGATGTTAATAAGGCCTTGCTTCTTCTTGGCGCTACTAACTTGAGAAATTTTAGAAACAGATGCTTCAAAAATAGGCTGGGGGGCTTCCATGGGACATCAAAGTTTAAGTGGCTATTAGAAGCTGTCAAATCTCTTTAAGCATAAACAAGCTGGATTTCCTATCAATCTGGAGAGCACTCAAGAAACTTCATACTGAAGAGACTTGCCGCATGCAGGAATTGATAGACAACAGCACGGTAGTGTTCTGGCTTGCAGAGCCAGGGATTTGTTGTTAGGAAAAGAGATAGTACTAGCTGTAAATATTGACAGCAATCAGGAAGTGCAGGAAAGGTGATATGGTCCTTGGCAAGTGGCTTTTTCAGGAGACTGCTTTGAAGTAACAGCTTTTGCTCAAAGTGCATTGGGAAGTGGGAGCTCTGCCTAAACTAGCAAACTTAGAAGCGGAGATTCACCAGCAGCAGTGGAAGCAGCCGTGTCTATAAGATTCTGCTGTTTGCAACTACTGTCACATTAGAGCTTGTGTTGGTGATTAGCTTCCAATGGACGTGTATGCTGCAGGCCCACTTGTAGCTGCCATTGAGATGCTGTGAAATGTTACTGTTGTATCATGGTAGTGCCTACATGTCTGGTTCCCTTTTGGCCTAGAAACTACACACATAATTTTATGTAGTCGTTGTTTATTAACATGATGAAGTTTACTGATGGACTTGCCTTTATTGAGAAGGAGGACAGTGATTCTAAGAAACCCATAAGGTTATTCTTTTTCCAGCAAGGAAAAATAATAATTTGCATGAGGTGCATGACTTATGATTGGTACTCCTGGCCATAAACAAATTCTTATGAAGTGATGCAGAGAGTTGGACCAAGTTTTGAAGAATAATTCAAGCAGATGTCTTTCAGTATTCCGCTTTTCTTCCATATCCCATCACAATTATTTGGAAGCCTGGATTGTTCACTTTAACTTAGTTTGGGATTTCCTAAATACAGTGACTACTGCATTCTTAGTTGCATTCCAGTTCTGCAGGAATGGAGTATATAGTCCTTCAGAGTAAACTAATGGGCCAGGCGAGCAAGAGCCATTGATTTATTTTGGAATATGTCTCCTTAGTCAGACACGTCTTCCGGGATGTGAAGCTGAAATGGTGTCTGAGCATTGTGTGGGGAAAAATCCAACAGGTCATGAATTTTCTTTGTCAGTTGGATGAAAAACATGTTTAGGAGCCTAAATTTGCTGATCTGATAGGTTTACTTTTACCTTGTGATGCATACTGTACAGTCTCTGTCTATATAGTCGTCTTCTCTTTGATGTTCCTGTGTCAAGTGCTATTAATAATAAAAAAATGCAGAAACCTCTGAAAGAATATAAAAAGATTATGGAACTAACAAGATTCCTGGCCAGCTTTGTCACTTGGTCACTTTATGCTGAAATTTCCTCTTGATTATTTTGGACACTAACTTTTTAGATTCTGCCTCTAAAAGCAGAGATCTAACCTCCAGAGTGCTGGAAATGTGGTTAAGTAAGGCAATTCTAGTAAGTAATTTTACATTGACTAAGTGCAGAAGAATGTAGAGGTTTGTGATTTTTGTGTGCTAATAAAGCCAGAAAGAGTGAGCTAGACTGGTTGTAGAGACAGTTCATGGAAGAAGAAAATAATTGTAATAAATAGCTGTGTTAATACTGTACTTCTGAAATTGTATAGACTAATAAACTTTAGTTTAAAACATTAGCTTTTATAGTTATTTAGTATGTTAGACTATTTGACAATGACTGAAGCTTACTTGTTTGGATTCATTTCTGTAATTTTAGTTTTTATAGATTCCTGATACTATATTAGCATGGCTTGCTAATGGGTTTTCTTGATCTTACACAACACACGGGGAGAGGGGGAAAGATTATTAGTATGTCATTCATAAAGGCGTAATTACATACCCAGATACAAATATCACTCTTGTTTGACCCTGGATTGGACATTTTCAGAAAGGAATAAAATTGTTGTTTTTCACTATAGAACACAATTATTGAATAGCATTTATTTACGTATTTCCACTTGACCAGGAGGCCAGTCTGAAAATATTTATATGTAAACATATTTGAACATAGTATTTTTTGCTGTGTTTACTTGCATTTAACTCTAAATTGGAGTTTCAGTAAGTAGTCATTTCCACTGTGATTTCTAAGTCCAAATGATTATAAATGAGCAACTTCCTTTCAAAAAGGTAAGATAATACACTTACAAATAGAAAATGAGTCTGTTATCACAGGTGGACAGTGATGAATTCCTGAATATTGTAAGGATAAAGAGATTTTGTTTATCTTTTGGAAATTTTAGGTTTGCTGAAAGCATTTGTAATTGAATTTTTAAAAATCATCTTATGATTTTTCTGTCAGGTTCTGAAGGATTGATCCCAACATGCCTGTTTTCCTTCCTTAATCCTTTTTGGGCCTCCTTCTTTCTTAAGCTACACCAAGACTTCAAGTACAGCTCAAAATCTAGTTGAGGCTGCATGAAATCTTGCATGAAGTGAGGTGGAGGAAGCAAAAGACTGGAGTTGTCCTGAGAGCAGCTTGACCTGTCTATAGGTGAAAAGTTAAGCTGTGTGAAGATAATTCTTGCACTTTTCATGCTGCTGGGCAACCCAGCTCCTTCCTACCTTAATATAGGGGTATGAAACATTTAGGTCAGTGAGAGCCCTTCAGGTGCCACACATAAAAGCACACCTAGTATCCAGTAATGACAACTGTAGCAACAGACCACAGAAATAAGGTTTTGAGCTTTATGCATCCCCGGGGGTGATGCTTGACCTGGGTCTCCATTGGAAAGACCTTTTCTTACTACTTGCATTTGAAGAACTGATGGTGCAAATATTTGCATCAAAGCCATGCCTAGAGGGTGAGGTGTGGTTCTGCCAGACACTGTCCAAAGCTGCAGATGTGTAGTGTGGGTCCTTGTTGGTCATGTTCCCTTTGGAACCTGAGATTTTGTGCTTTTATAAGAAATTTGTGTAGCAGAACCAGAATAATAAACACTAGTAATACAAAGAAGGAAATTCTACTAATTATGTACTAATTAATATAACGCAGGTGGGATGGGGAGACTGCATGTTTTATTAAATGCAGCAGGGGTGTGATTGTCAAATGAGATTTTTATTGTTTGGTATAGAATGATCCTTAAGAATTCCATGCCTAGTTAATAAACTGGGCAAAGTTACTTTGCAAGCACTGTTGACTTAAAATAATTAAATTGAAATTTTTAATAAAATTAATTGTTCCTTTGGAGTCTTGGGGTAAAACAAAACTTTTGTGTTCACCTTTTGTCATGGGTAAAAGTGTGGAAAAGAGGAGAAAATCCTTTCACAGATATATAAAAATATTAATATTCTCTCTCTCTTTTTCATTCTTTTTTCCTGTTTTCAGAGCATTCCATAGTAAAAGCTTGGATATATGTAAAAATGTAAAATTAGAAAAAAAATTGGTGGTTATGGAATGAAGAACTTTTATTTTTACCAAGTCACTTTGAAGCCAATTTAAAGTCCTCCACAAACTGCAGGGCTCAGAAGGCACGGCAGTGCCCTGGCTCTGTCTTTGCCCTGTCAGACAGCTGTGTAAAGTGTCATATTTAAGGCAAGTGGCTTCTCTTAACAGTCTGCATGGAACCACTGCCTGTCACAAGGTCCTGCTTACCAGGTACTGGCCTTACCAGGGCCTTTGCTCTCACTGGTGCTGGGTGGCAGGTTGCTCATGTCCAGGCAAGCTCAGAGTAAGTTGCTGTTCAGGGAAGCAACTGCTTTGCTGGGCTGAGGGCTGCTGCTCTGCTGGGAAGGATTGATGAGCCATGTCTCACTACCGAGGCATGGCGTGCATGTAAGTGTTTTGAATGCATCCTGTGGGTATGCATTTAAAGTGCTTATGCAATACAGTGGTCAGTATATCAGTTCTCATTCCCTTCTCTACAAGCATTGCTTCTGTTTGCTCCTGGTCATTCACATGGCTTCCTTTCTAGAAGGGTGGCAAGAGTCATTCTGACCTACTAAATCCATTTGTGGCTTAAGGCAGAAACAATGTGGATTAATAGATTTAAATTGTAATTTTTACCATTGAACTCAAGCTGTTAGAATTCCCTCAATATTTTTAATAGACTTGGTTTCACCAAAACCAGTGAGATTTATTTTTTTCCCCCCTTCAAAAACAAGCCTTGTCTTAGCCAGGGGCATGGAGGGCAAGAAAACTCCGCATTATGTTATTCAAATTCATTTTTAAAGTATCAAGGTCTTTATGCCTTTGATAAGTTATTTTTGAAATACCTGGGAATATATACAATTTGTTTCTAGGCAATGAAAAAGTACTTCTTTTTTGTTGTTGTTGTACTTTTTAAAGGGATTTTGCCTGATACAAGAGTGTTTAAAAATAACTATTAAAGACTGTATTTTGGAAAAGTATAAAACTGTTTTACCTGAAGAAGTAAAAAGCCTTCCTGAATTAAAAAAACAAACAAACAAACAAAAAAAAACCCACAAAAGCAAAACAAACCCAAAACCTCTTCAGATGTCCATTAGGCTAGATACCTTTTTTTTTTCTTCTTCTATAAATATTTTGTTAGAATCCTGCATTTTCCAGAATCTCTGCACAATCTTTTAAGTTGAAATTTCTTGACTTTGCATTTTTTCCAGAAGTCATCAAAGGTGGCTTTCTAGCTTTCAGTCAAATTCTTTGGCAAGTGTAAGGGATGCAGTAATTTCTTGATCTATTTTGTGCAAATTACATTTTATAATTGGTAGGCTTTGTTTAATATATGCTGTACTTACAAACAGAGAGTCGTCTTTTGTATTTTTCAAATTTAACTATTACTTCTGGAGCTGGAACTTTCTTAGTTTTTGATGTGAAAGAAATGGTTTGCCAGTGTAACTTAGGGTATTGATAAATCCTTGTGCAATGTAGCATGGTGTAAAAAACTTTTTTGGGTCCTGAAGTTAGGGAGAAATACATCCATATTTAACTAACAAAGACCACCTCTTTAAAGAGAGAAATGGATCCTTATAATATCCTGCTAAGATGAGGTAATTACCTTCCCCTTACTGACATTGCTAATTAGTATTTTTTAGTCTTTCTTCCCTAATGTGGCTCATGAGCTTGGAGCTGTGATATGGAAGTATTGGGTAGAGGCAGAACTGGTGATGGGCACTAAACCATTTGATCTTCCCTAGTTTTTGTTTTCTTCTGAGACAACAGATGGAGAGTAGTCACCATCATGCAACTTGATACAGACTCTGAAATTAGACTTTACAGAAGTTGGTTTTGTTTGTTTGTTTATTTATCTGTTTATTAAAAAAAAAAAAAAAGCTTAATCTCAGATGCAGCTCTTGAAATATTTATGTATTAATACAGATCTGCTTTAAAAGCAAATTGTGTCCCCTGTAATTGTTTCCTCCTGATGCAGCAGATCCAACTTGTTCTGTGGGCATAAGTAGTTAGTGTATTGTGACAGTGAGGGTATTTGCCTATTCCATAATGAAACTGATTGTATTTTGAGTGAAAGTAAGAGATTTTATCCCCTGCCTCTTTTCTTGCAGGAGGAAAACTGTGGTCTTACGTCAGTAAGTTCTTGAACAGAAGTCCTGAAGAGAGCTTTGAAATTCCTGAACACAGAACATCCAGTTCAACTAAAATTTACCTGGAGCAGCCAACACCAAGTCCTAAGGAAGCTGGTAGCAGCACTGATTCCAGAGACAGCTTTGGGGAGAGCATGCTGAAGGTGGTCCCACTGAAGAGCAGCCTGACGCCGAGCTCTCAGGATGACAGCAGCAACCAGGAAGATGGCCAAGAGAGTTCAAAGTGGATGGACTCAGGATCCAGCTCAGAAGAAGAGTGCACTACTAGTTATTTAACATTATGCAATGAATATGGGCAAGAAAAAATTGATTCTGGCTCTCTAAATGAGGAACCTGTGGTTAAACTGGAGAGTGAAGGTCTAAATACCAAAGAGAGAAGTCACCTGCAGAAATGCAGTGCCGTTGGCAGTGATAGCTTCACCTCGCAGATTGCATCTCAGGAACAAACGCTTTTCATTGATGATGCTGAATCAGAAATAGCTAGCCCTACTAGGATACTGGACTCATTAACTAAATCAAAGAACAGCCCCATGGAACTCTTCAGGATAGACAGCAGAGATAGCACTAGTGAGCTCCTGGGGCTTGATTTTGGAGAAAAGTTATATAACCTGAAATCAGAACCTTTGAAGCCATTGTTTTCTGTCCCAAATCATGACAGAAATTTAGATGCCCTAGAGAACAAAATGTGTGTGAGAGCTCATGACACCATAAGCAGGGGTTCAAATGACTCCGTGCCAGTTATCTCCTTTAAGGATGCTGCTTTTGATGATGTAAATAGTGTTGACGAAGGAAGGCCTGATCTCCTAATAAACTTACCTGGTATGTCTGATGAAACAGAAGAGGCAGCAGCATCAAGGCAAACAAGGTTTACAAAAACTGATAGGGATGTGTTGGAAATAAAATTATTAGAAACACCTGATGTCTTACAATTAAATAATTCTACAGAGCCATGCAAAGCATTTGACCAAGAGCCAAATTGCATGGCACCAGCAGCAGGTGACCCTTCCTGCAAGGAAGCAAATGGACAAAGTGTTGTCACTCAGGCAGCTGTTGGGACCTTTTTTACATCTGACCAAGAGGTAGGTAGTTCAGAAGATGGGGCTCTCTTTCAAGGGCTTGGAGCCTGCTCCTTAGATGTGACAAGCAAAGAAGAAAGTTTATTTGTTTGCAGCCCACTCTCAGGTGTTCAAGATGTTAGCTTGGATGGAGACATGATAAGAAGTGAAGCTGTGTTGCTGTTTTCCGATCAAACTGAAGACTTTGGGAAAGAGGAAGCAGACTCGGCCTTGTTACCAGCAGCTGAAAATAAACAGACAGCACCAAAGAGGGAAGACAAAATAGCAGTAGCAGAGGAGAAGGAAATACATCAAATTTTTCAGGACCTCGACAAAAGATTAGCGATAACCTCCAGGTTTTATATCCCAGAGGATTGCATTCAAAGATGGGCAGCTGAAATGGTTGTAGCCCTTGATGCTTTACATAGAGAAGGAATTGTGTGCCGCGATTTGAACCCAAACAACATCTTATTGAATGATAGAGGTCAGGAACTTTTGCAAATGCATTTCTTTTTATTCGCTGTTGCTTCCAATTAACTGAGTAGGCGTTTTATCTTGTAATTAGTATCTTCATTTCCTGTCTAGAGCTTCATTATCAGTGCAGCAAATTCACCCCCAGTAATAGCTTCTAGTACTTAATGATGCCATTATTCTTAATGATACTGTTTTTAGCTACAAAAGGAGTAATTACAGTTCACTTCTGCAGAAAATGGAAGGGAAAAATGTTTTGATTTCTCCTGTCGTTTTGTTTTTAGGACACATTCAGCTAACGTATTTTAGCAGGTGGAGGGAGGTTGAAGATTCCTGTGACAACGATGCCATAGAGAGAATGTACTGTGCCCCAGGTTAGAGCAATCACCTACAATGTTTCACTTGGAAAGTAGATTAGCAGCTTTCATTTTCTCACGGAGCCTCTGCGAGATCATGTAATATCTGTATTTTCTTTGCTGCTTTTCCTGAATGTCTTAAAATCCTAGAGGGCTCATAACTGCTTTATTGTTGAACTGTGGTGGTGTTTGTTAGATCATTTCCTTAAAGTGTAATTGTATTGAATGTGTTGTTTAAGCAAAATTAAGGAATGTTTTGTTTTCTGGCAGTTATTTGCCATGTGTGAGTACATCTTGATAACTGAAAAGAGCAAATAAGGGAAAGGGCAAACTGAGAAGATGACACTAAGAACCTTAAAAATAGAAAAAAATATAGATTCAAAGAATACGGGGGGGAAAACCCCCATAGTTCAAAAAAATACAACCCTAATAGGCTCAGAGTTGCCTCTGACATTTCTGATGAGCTACAGTGGGCTTTGAAATAGTTTAGAGAGCTCTCTTCTTAGAACTGCTTTCATCAATCATGATGGTGATAAAATCAATATCTCTTGGGTTTTTATAGCAAGAATGGCACTTGAAACCAAGCCCTCCCTCTTTTCCTTTTTCCAATTTATTTTCTGCGAATATAGTGGTCAAATGGTAGTGACAACCAAAAACCAGGTGTTTTACTTATAACTTCGTATTTATAATATTTCATCACTAGCTTAAAAAAGGTACTTTTGGAGCTGAAATGACCAGTGGGAGACTATTCAGATTTTCAGTTTCTCTTTTTCATTCTGTATTTGTAATGCCAACATACTTTTTCTGCTGAGTACGTGGTCGTACTAGGCATTGCAACTTGGCATGCAGGTAGTCCTCAAACTCAGAGCCTGCAAATGTGCAGGCATGAGGTATTTATGGTTTAGTTCTGCAAATGAAATACAGTAAAGAACTGCTCTCTGTGAATAAAAGTGGTAGGATACCAAAAAAATTTGAATGTCATCCTCTTGAAATAAATAGTAAATATTTTTTTTTTTTTTCTATCCAGGTGTAAGTCAAAAGGATGGTTATTACAGAGAAGAATTCTTTTTACCTATCAAAGCAAACCTAACACCTTTGTTCTACCCTTGTCCTACTTAAATTCAAGAACAAGAAAACTGGGGAATCCCAGCAATTCTTAGAGCTGTTAAATCAAAATGTGTCTTGGTTGCCAGCATACATGATACCCTGTTAGAAAGAGGCGTTTTCCTGCCTCCCTAACCCAGCCTTGTACGAAGCACTCCCTAGTTGATTGGTAGCAGAGATGGAAGTGCAGCCTTTTCCCACCCTGTCATCATTAATGAGCTGTGAAAGTCAAAGCTTAATTTTTCTGTATTTTAATGAGGATCCAAAGAGAGGCTTTTTTTTTGCCCCCTAAGCCCCAACCAGTCAACTCCTGCAGTAATTAAGTGTTCAGGGAGCGGTTGAAATAATATTTAGAAGTCCCCATATGCAAGAATAAAGTTTTCTGCACCATCATTATTTTCACCTCACAGCGCAGGTGTGGTATCCATCCTGGCTTTTCTTAGCTAAATTCTTCTCTCCTTTCCCTCTCTCTTCTCCCTCTCTCCTCTCCTCCCTACCCCAAGCTGCACTTTGTTTTGTGTGTCTGTAACTGGTGAGCCACAAAGTGTTAGATACATGCAAGATGGATGAATTGATACTGCTTTATGATTCTTACTTTTCATATTTTTTGATCTTATTGTTGTATCTGCAAATGATACTCTTATTTTAGTGTCACCAAACCATGCTAATTTTTGTGTGGAAGAGTATTAGGTGGTATAACTTAGCAGTACACATGTGGAGCCAAGTGCTGTTCTATTCTGACCAGTGATTTAATACCTGTACCTTCAATAATGGTGTATAGCTGAGTCCAAAGCAGCCTTCTTAGGGCTAGAATTTTTTATCAGTATTAGAAAAAAATATTCATTAGCAGGCTTTCTTAGGCCCCAGTGTTACAGGAAAAAAACCTCTTTTTTGGATGATCAGTGTTGATTTTAAGGAGTGTCCCTTGAAGTCCTGTGTCTCCTTTATCATGACAATGCCTCAAGCTTCTTCTTGGAAGAAAGATTTTAAAATTATACTTGTGCTTCAGTTCAGTATATTAAGAGAAATTACCACAGTGGGGTTTTTTGTTGTTGTTTTGTTTTGAATTCTTTTTAAATGGCTTTTAAAAACTGATTGTAAGTAAATGTTTCTCACAGCTTGCTTTTTTCCTGCTGATGGGAAGGGTTGCAGTTTCGTAGAGGTGAACAAGTGGTCTTCACAGAATTTCCTCAGGTCTTACAATTTCTTACCACAATACAACACAGTGACTAAATAAAATGACTCAGAGTGAGTCTTTACCTTGTTCTGAATTTTCCTGGTATTTCCAGTATTGTGTGCTGTGTTGTCCTACCTCTGGGTACTCAGCCTTCCTTTTCCTTTTATGTCCTAACTGAAGGATACATTGAAACTTGGATTGTAAAATTTTGTCTTCATGTGTTTAGCTTGGTGTGTGTTTTTCATCCAAGTTGAGGATAGAATAAGATTTGGGTATAATAACTTGTATCTAACGTGACTTCAGTGATTTGTTATTTAAATGCATTCATTAAAACCATGAAAGAAAGGGAAGATGTCTTTATCAAAACACTGTCCTTACTGATGCTGGAGATTGAGAATAGATGATGAGACTTGGGATGCAGTTCTTTTTCTGCATTGATTTTTTTTGAGGACCAAGTTTTGGAGACAAGTAGAGGATGAATGTGAAATTTAAACACATCGCAGGACATCTTCAAATTAGAGTAGGAAGTAGTATCTCAGAGATATGTGCAAGATGTAAAAATGTGTTTGAAACAATCTTTTAATTAAAGGTTTTGGGTGTTACCTCTTTTTAAAGCAAAAGTTCTAAAGAGCTTTGCACTGAATTTACTGAGGACATGCTAAAATTTTAACTTGCTTTATCGAAGGAAAACATGGAGTACGTATTCTACAATTTATACATCAGAATCTAATTCCTGGAAGGGCTACTAGGGATAATAGTGTATTAATGTTGAAGCTTTTCAGGCTCAGGGGAGAATAGAGGTCCAGCTACCTGGAGTTTACTTGCAGGATCTAGGATATTTTATTTGGGGCATTCGGTACCCCACGTTGTGACCTTGTATTAAAGCAAAACAAGATAGTACTGGGTCAGAAACAGTGCTCAGATCCTTGCCATGGTGAATAGCAAGGACTTGATCAGCTCTTGCTACGCTATGAAAAGCAGAGAGGCAATGTGATCGCATATGTAGAAAAGAGATTATGTGGTGTATATATAAAATAATAGAACAAGTGCAAACATTATAAGCAGACAAGTATCAAGAAGAGAAGAGATACTCTAAAAAGCTGCATACCGTTCCCTGCTAGCAATATGATTAATTTTGTATGAAATGGCACTTGTCATTTTATATCGTGCATAAATTAAAAGCAGGGCTGAATCAGTTGCAAGTAGTGGCACTTCTCCACTATTGACGGCAGGTGGCATTGTACCATTAATGGATTTTGATGCAGCACTTGTGGGCTCTAATTTGTCTCCCTTCCCATACGAACTGGAGACAGAAGATGCGGTTTATTTGTAATGATTTGCATATCAAGAATCGTGCTCGCAAGCTCGTGGTGTTTTATAGTGCTGTTGAATCTGATGGTAAAACTGGATAACTCTCTTTGCTCCTGAATAGTTCTACTCAAAAAAAAATAAAAAGTTCATGCTGAACCAGCTACTGCAACAACAAAGCTATCTGCAGATGCTTAAAAGTAGCGCCCGTGTTATACTTTGATTAATGGCCAAACTAAATCTTTGCTGTTCACCTATGATAAGTCCAATGTTGTTTCTCTAACCCACAAGGGAAATGATGGATTATAAATCATCCCCTATAAACTCAACACCATTTCAAGTAAAACTCTGGGGGGTTTTGGCCAAGAATAACCTATTTGCTTTTAAAGAAGAAATTAAGCTCTCATAACTGAGAATTTCTGCTGCGTTAATATGGTTTATGTGACAACTTCTATAACTTTCCTCTCTTTTACAGTAATTTTGTTTTCTGAATGTTTTAAAGTGTGCTAAGCAGCTGATGTCTGAACACAAAATTATTAGCAGATCAGATGAGAATGATTCACTTCTGTTTAAACAGCCCTTTGCTCTCCATGCCCTCTGAGAACTCTTATCACATATTTGTCAAAAAAACCCCACAAAACCTAACAGAAAATCCCTCACATTATCCACCTGCCTGGTGGCTGATAGTATCAGCAATGTATCTCTTTATCTCTTGGTTAATGTGCCTTGGTATTCTGAAGGGGGGGAAAATTCCAGTAACAGATTCAATTTACACAGACAGAAACTTGAGCAAATGCCAGCCTAGCAGGGGGGCCATTATTCTGCTCTATAAATAAGTTTAAAAAAGAAACAAACACACACACAAACCTGTGAATCAACATGTTTTGGTTTAATTGAGGGAAAAGCAAGATAGATGAATTTTGAAATGCAAATGATCACCTTCTGTTATTTAAGTATTGCTTTTGACAACTTTATGATCTTAAATATAAAGACTTGTTACCTTTTAAATGAAGTAATAGTTACATTCCTTTCTTGATAGTCATAATTTTTAAAATCAAGTTTGGTAACTTTTTTTTAAAAAAGCCCATTCATAGTATGCTTAATATCTGTGAGAAAGCAAAATCATTTACAGCCACAGCCTGGTCAACACTGTCTTCAACTAAACAGATTAAGTTGAGGATTTACTCATAAAGAGAAATCTTTTAGGTACCTTTGCAATCTAACCTGTGAAGTGTCATGTTGTAGAAGTGGCTTGCTGGTCTAATACCTTATGCAAATGCAATGTGTGAATGAGATGTTTTATTTATGCTCTCCGAGTTCTTGTTTCAGCAGCAGGGATGCATTGCATCTCATCCCTGTACTGTTTTCGGAGGATGAGATTTCAGAACTGGGCTGCCTTTGGAGTCTTTTTTTTTTTTAATTTCCTTTTTTTTTTTTTCTTTCTTGTCCAAACAATTAGTTTCCACCAGACTGTGTTTACTAAAAACTGGAGTTTTGCTTGTTGAGATCGTAAAGCCAAAGGGAGCTTAGCTTCATAGAATGTGTAAGTGGGAAACTGGCCATCGGTAATGCATCATATTATTCTGATGCTTTCATAAGCTGTGTGCTATAATCAAGCCTTATTTACACAAACTAGCCTTCACAGAAGCCCACACATAAATATATGGTATATGTGGTTTTATCTAACTTTCTACTAATTGTACACAGTGCAAAACCTAAGCATAAAGAAGGCTTTGCGGGTGAAAGATTTTGATCCAAAAAAGACCAAAATGTTTCAATTTGCAACCTGGTTTTCGTACTATCAAATGAAGATGTCACTTCTCGTAGACAATTGAAAATACAGATGCAAAGTGCAGATGATAACCTAAAACATATGGCACAAAAATAAAAATTGCTAGGTGCTATTATTAGTCTGGATGCTATAATTTTTATTTACTGAACAAAGAAAAAATGGTTTGCCTCTGTTTACCAAATAGATATTTGATCGTGGAAAACCTGCATATTATTTGTGTGGGGTTTTTTTTCAGTAGTAGTTTGCAGGCACTCATTAAATCTGCTATTCTGTATTATAGTAATTTAATTTGAGTAGATTGTTTAAGAAGGAAAATAACTGTGGTAGATTAAAGTGCCATTGACCCTGAGAGGTGTCGAGGGGTGGGCTGGTCTCATGGTTATAGTGTAAGACTGGACTAGATTTTATCTCTGACTCTGTTCTAGCTTTTTGTGTGATATTAATGACTTGGGATAAGCCTAAAAAGGAAAGAAAAAACAGGACAGATAAATGAGTTTTGAGCAGCAAAGACAGAAGGATGGACTATTTTAATTTGAGAAGCCATGTCAATAGGAAACAGGACTAACATAAACAAGAAAAGTATATGGCTGGTGAGAATAACCAGGAAAGGTCTGGAGCTGCAGAAGAATTGTTGTGAAGCTGGTAGTAACAACTTTACAATGAGTCGTAGGGCTCTCCAAAGAGTGTCCCACAGAAAACAGTGACAACTGACTGCTCCCAGAATAGTAAGATGTCATGAACCTGGACTATGAAATTGAAAGCATAGGTTTGGGGAGAGAATCGAGTATTTCTGAAAATAGTCTGATGTGGTTTGGCACTCAGGCTTGCTATAAATACACTAGATGTTTCAGGCTTGTGTGTTTTTTTTTTATTTGTTTGTTTGTTTTGTGTGTGTGTGTTTTTTTGGTTTTTGTGTGTGTGTGGGTTTTGTTTTGTTTTTGTTGTGTTGGGCTTTTTTTTTGCTTTGTTTCTTTTGGTGTTTGTGGTCTTTTAGGTTTGATTGTGGGGTTGTCTTTTTTTTTAATTGTTACAGATGGGGCTAAAACTTGAAGATAGTATAGAAGATGCCTTTTGAAAATAAATGGAGCTAACTGCAAGATTAATTAGTGACATGAGGAAATTTCTTCCAAAGAGGAACATAGACGATCGTGGTTTTGAATACCTTTAAGATGAAACTTCGTATTTTCATACTCCATTTGATCTTAGCAGATGTTCATTGGACTTGCCTCACTACTTTATTGTTTAAAGAGCATGATAAACTTTTTATACTTAACTATAGATGGTTCAACACTGTGTTTTATAAATTGCTAAAGCATTTTAGGCAAAGCATTATGGCCAGATTGCTTGTGTGATGAGTTATTTAGTGACTGTATCTTATAATATCTTGGCTGACTGAGTCTGCCTAGAGTAAATTAGCTTGGACTCATTTTACTTGGTTCTCTGCAAATGCTTCTTTACATATATAGATATTAAAATATGATAAAATAGGAAGCTTTTAAAATTAAATGAGTGTAAGGTAAATAGAATTTCTGAAGCGACTCTAATGATTTTTCATGCAATACTGTTTATCTTAATGGCCACAGAAGGGGAAAATATTGTCTGATGTTTTTAGGATGTTGGACAAGTCCATTCCCTTTTGAATGGTTTCGGACACTTGATGGTAGTTCAGATGGGTCGTCTTATATTCTTATCGCTGCAGAAACAACACTTGAAGGTATGCTGTTTCTGCTTGAAACACAGGTTAAGGGAAGTGGCCTCCTCGGGTTTTGAAATTCTTATCGATCCACCAAGAGTCAAATGGTTGTCTTCTTAATTGCAGGAAAACCACCTTAATACAAAGCCCTTCCTGACTCTTAGGTGTTTGGAGATGCAGCCCTTCTACCTAGAGCCTGTTTTGTTGTGAGCTAACTTCAGGTGCAGCTTGTTGTTTTTTCCTTTGTGTTACAGTTTATCTTTACAAAGTTTTTTTCTGAGAATTTATTCTTGGTGATTCACAAGCCATCTGGCCTGAATTGCACAGTGAATATCCAAGTCCACTTTTATGTTAACTAGTGGTTGTGTGTGTTGGTTGGAGGCCATACTGTCATCCCTAAAGGAAACTATATGTGGGAGAGTTTGAGGTGTAGTAATAAAAGCCTTTGAAATCCTTCAGCGTGAAGTGTGTATTTCAGGTAAAGATGCTGTAGAGAGAACAAGAAAATCAACCTTGGTTTTACAACTGTCAAGGATGTGTGTTGAAGAGAAGTCGAGTTCTACTTCTTTACTTTAGAACTGGCACTTCTGTTTATAAGTACAGAATGTTGTCAGCTACTTATCCCTTATCAGGAAGTAAGTTATTACTGTGTATAATGCAAATATTGAGATAAGTATGGAAACCATGAAGAAATGGCCTTTCAGTTGAGACCAGCTGCTCTGGAAGAAGGGTAGTGTTGGGTGGTGAAGGTGTTTCCCTGTACTGTCTGTCTCCATCTGCACCCAATAGGGTTCTACAAATCTCCTTCCCTTCAGTTACCCCAATGGCTACTGCTGAAATCGCTTCTGCGCGGGAATGTAGCATTGCTGTTGGCATGTGCTGTTAGATGTAGAATGGGCATGCACTGGGAAGGGAGAAAGAAGGAAGCTCATCCTTTTAATGAAGTTGCAGTAAAAATTGGAAGAGCTAGTGATACTCTTTTTCATCCTACTTTTCCATTTTTCCCCTTTAAAAGTACTTTGAGAATAATATGAATACTACTTCTGTACTGCTAGTCCTAGAAACACTAACACCATGCGTGTGTGTGTGTGCATGTTTGTTTTTCTACAAATGTGGATAAGGTCCTTGATTTCAAGGTTCATGAAGTAAAGAATTGGCACAAATATCCCCGTGTTACTGACTTGAGCTTATGGGTCGCTACCATTTATTGTCTAAGTTACTTTGCTGATGAATTGAGATGAAAATGTTTTCTTAGTGAAGGCAGATATTGTAGTTCAGATTTATTGCAATATGAAAGCTGAACAAAAAAGGCATATGCCCTGTGTGGTGTATTACATTAGCTAGCTACTCTGTATCACTTGAAAGCACTTCATAATCTATAGTTTCTATATTTTCCCATGATGGGCAGTCAATATAAAATGCAGTAGTATTGATGTGTAATCCTGAATTTATTATGATCAGTGTATTGCATCAGAAGTAATGTGACCCGTTTGAAGTAAAGGAATGTAAAGAACACGTTTATTTGCAATATTCACAATGATTTTTTTTTTAAGGAAATACTTTAATCTGAAAGAAGGAAACTTTGAGAAAGCCATAAAAAAAGCATACAGTGGCAAATAGGAGAAAAGTTGATCTAAAATTTAGTTTTTTTGAAAAAGAGAATACTCAAATGTGGCCCTAGGCTGAGTTTTCCATTTTCTATGCTATGTTGGTTCAGATGACTTGTCCCACAGTTTCTGCTGTGTGCGTGAGAACCCAGCCACAGCCCTTCAGCCCAGGGAGAAATCTGCATTACTTGACTGTTCTCAGTTTATCCCACTTGTGTCATTTTGGTCACAGTCAGAAGTGGATGAAAGAGTTCAGTGCTGATCTCTTAAGAGATCTTCAAAGACATTTGTTTTGACTTGGCATGTACTAAAAGTGTTCTTACAGTTGAAAATAAGAGATTGGATTTTGGAGAAGTGGACTCCATGGTTTACTTTTTGGTTCTTATTCTGTCTCCATCAGTGAAGTAAGTGATGTTACAAGAACTTCCTGTAATAAACAGTGTGTGATTCTGTAAAAGAATGCAGTTTAACTTTGATGCTTTGAAGAGCTGGATCAGTATCTATGATTCCCAGCAGAAAAGGAAATAATACCAGAAGTCAGAAATTATTTTTTTGTAATATGTCTTTTCCCTGTGCTCAAAATGATGCAATTTTCACTTTTAATTTTGTTGCTTTTTTTTTTTTTTTTATATTGGGCTATAACTCCAGAGGACCATCCCCACTGAATGTCCTTGGGAGGAATGGTTCATCTCCTTTTGTTATGTTATTCTCAAATTTAAGATTTATCTAAAAATTAAGAATTGTCAATATAGAGAAGTTTAAAGTAGTACAGGAACTGAGAATTAACTCTTGTCTATACTGTCCTTATTCTGGAATAATTGTGGAATGTAATTTACAAATAAAAATCTTGACTTGTATGAAAGAAAGCTCTCTTAGTCTAGAATACACACAGGGTTAAAACCACACAGGAAGGAAAACTCTGCTCTAAAGAAGCTTAAAGTATTTGGGTTTAGATTTTACTTTCCACTCATGTTACCTTGGTTTTGAATGTACATTATTGGAATATACAGTACTAGGAAATCACAACTGGATTGAAAAGGCATTTCCATTCAGTAGGTTTCACTAAGAGATGCTATGAAAACCTTTCACTAGCTGGTTCATGTGGCAAAGCCTATGTTTGTTTTTTTATTTTTTCTGTTTTAAAGGACAGTTGCTCATAAGGTCTGCCTTTCTGAAGGACATAAAATCAAATTGCAAGAAGAGGTTTTGATTTTTACACAAATTCTCTCAATTTACCATAATTTAAACTTAATCTGGATGCTTGCCTGTGATCTTAAAACATTTTAAAAAAAGCATGTAATTATGTGGCTAGAGTTCCTCATGTGGCTGCCATTATATCTTTGTGAAAGTTTCTTGATGCTGATAGAAGTATTACTCTGTAAGGAATGGAATAAATTCTAATGTGTGGCACACTTATAGTGATGTATTGGGCATTTAAATGCTATTAACTGTAATCAACTTCTTAACGTGAGTGATGTCCTACCTAAAGAAACAATGTCTGAGCCACCCTTCCCTGTTCTTGCAACAGCAACCTCAGCCAAGTCCTGTAAGGTGCTGAGCATCTTCCAGCTTGTGTGGCAGCTGCTCAAGGGGGGCAGTGCTCTGCAAATCCTTGTGCTTAGCGTGCCTGTGCACATCGCTGCATCTGGGGAGGTCTGGGGCTACCACCTTCCTTTCCCTGACCCTGCAGTGTGACTCGTCTGTAGTTCTCCTTGGCTGTGCTCATGCTAAGCTCCATAGAATGATGAGCTAGATTTTTCAAATGTGCCACAATGCTTTTCACAGTAACGACTGTGTGACTATATGCTAATTGTTGTCCTCTACTGGGAAGCTGGTGTGGCTTTTGCCACCAAAGCTATTTTAGTGCAGCTTCTGCATTTTTTTTTTTTTGACAGTCAAAATGAAGATTTCATCTTCATTACAATCTGTTTTTCTGGCTTTTTTTAGAGCAGACAGCGTGCTGTGGTTTGTATTTAATAATTTTTGTAGTTTAAAGCCTGAGTCAGTGAAAGCCACATTTTTCTGCATACATCATGCTATTGAATACATGCATGTGTATGGCAAGGGATTCTATAACTCCTGTCTCACCCCTCTGCTATCTCTTGTGCATGGACAGCCATAAGAGAGGGTTGGGTGTTGGCTGGATATTAGGGAAAGCAACTTATTTTACCTAGGTACCGTTTGGGCTGAGCTGTAGCAATACAGAGTTGCTGGCTGGGGTTAGGCTATGTGAAGTAGTTTTAGCATCTCTATCTGGTTTCCAACAGACAAGTGAAGCTATTGTGAAACACCTCCCCTGGTGACTCCAGCAAAGGGTGTGGGTTAGCCATGAGGCATATCCTGCCCTCATAGACAAAATCAAGGCATGCAGTAGACTGTTACAACCTCCCTTGCACTGCTTTTATGGATGCCTCAGAACACTCTGGTCAGTCCAGTTCTTCTAATCAGGGTGAATTCTCTAAATATGTTTTGCTTTACTGTCTACCACTGTCCAGTTTTAGTCTGGTATAGAAGAATCCTAACTGTAATCCCTGCAGTCCTTATGTATGCATGGAAGAGGCAAATTATGCATGAAATGTATAGTGTTGCTGTGTTTGAACAATGCAATCTGTAGGTGGCTAAAGGGCTCACTGAATTGCAGGCGTAATGAAAGCTCTGTGGTATTTAGTATATGTTCTGTCAGCATTAAACAGTCACCTTGTAAATATATGTTAATTTTGAAGGTGTAGCTGACCTTTTAAATATTAATTGAAATGTCTCATCTTTAGAGGTTGGTGCTATCCTAGAAGAGACAGAAGCCTGTGACTGGTGGAGCCTGGGTGCCATTCTCTTTGAACTTCTTTCTGGCAAGGTAGGATTGGGGACAAGTTACTTGATACAGCCGACCTCTTGGCTAGTCGCTTCTTGGAAGTGGTGTGCCTGGTTGTGATTTCCTTGCTTGTCTTTCTCAGATGTGACCCGAGTACCCTCTGGTTGCTTGGTCTGCATGGGACCAGAGAATGAAACATGCTCAAGCTTCAGGAGAACAACTTGATAAAGCTGTATCAAACCCCGGACTGAATAAATAACCAAAAACCATGCTACCCTCTTAACCACAGTGCAGTTGGAGTTCTCTAACATTTTGTCTGTAAAAAATTTTTGTCCTAATAGTTTCAGCATAGTTTCCTGGGACACTGTAGAAGCCATATATTGCTTTTACACATTAGTTTGATGTTTTGAGAAAAAGGTACTCAGCCAGATCAAACTGGCCATTAGCTGATGGTTATGCATGAAGAAAGCAAAGTCCACCAAATTCCATACTATTCAAGTTAAAGCCATACAGCACAAGCACTAAGACATAAATGTTCTAAACCTGTGTCTCCAGGGGGGCATCAGTGCCTGTAGACATTCCTCCTGGAATCAGTACTTTGTACTGGGAAGAACAGAGATTTTAACCATGTTAATGTGCATGTTTAGTAGGAGATAACCTAAAAGTACAATGTTTTTTTAATTAATAAATGTATCTGTCTGCCTTTTTTTATTGTTTGTTTGTCCTTAGACCCTGATTGAGTGCCATCCATCAGGAATAAACACTCACACTTCTCTGAGTATACCAGACCATGTATCAAAAGAGGCCAGATCACTAATTCAGCAGGTAATTGAGGGGAAAATTTGTTTTCTATAGGTACACACATAGACTGGACAAATGCTTATCTGCCCAAGTTGTTCTGTTGAAGTAAGCCTAAAATCAGACAGCTGCTGATAGGAACATGGATGGGTCTTTTTTCAGCACTGATAAATTTTGCTCAACTGTCCTTTGCATCTGGAAACTTTGACTTCTGTTGCCAGGTGTCTCTCTAGAAAAGCAGAGTGCTTTGCCATTTCTTTTGAAGAACAAATTTGGTCAATGCTGAGTGCCTTGGAAACACCTGCTGCTGTGTGAACATTTTAGGAATTGTGCTGTAAAAATTCATGGAAATATTTTTTAATGCACTGAATTAAACTAAAAAATACTGATTCCAATTCAGCAAGATACGTCTAAGTACTATGAAATCTGTAACACACTGATCAGAAGTTATGATCTTGCTGTGGTTGAAAATCAGTAGCTGTCCTCCAAGAAACCTTCTGGACAGCATTTGTCAAGAAAAGTGTGAATACAATAACTTATGTAATGAGAGGATAACTGGTAGCTTGTACAAAAGACAGAGTAGAAAACCTTGAAATAGAGACAACCTTCCAGACTGATATCTCCTTTATTAAAGTTATGGGAATAATATTGCCTACTGCTTTTAGTTTACTCTTAGGTTTAAGTAGTCATGACTGAGAGAATAGATATCTAGTACAGGGTCTTGAATTTCAGGTAATGCTGTCTTCCTTCTAGTTAATTTTGACCTAGCTGAGGGGATCTGACCTAATTCACTTGAGTAGAAAAAGTGATATATGTGATCTGTGTTGTTCAGCTTTGAACAGAGTATCTTGCTAGTGGATGCATAAATAATGACTTCACTTAGATGTATATTTGAACAGAGCAGAGTGGAAAAAATAGTTTTTGAAGAAAATGAAGGAAGATTTTGAAAATTATGTGAGTCAAAAGACGCAGAGACAGACTAATTTTTGTGCCATTACTGTGACGTGATTAATGGAAATGGAACTAGATGTTTGGACCTCCTATATTATCTAGGTGACATGAACTCCCTAGAGGTAAAAGCATGTGTCTGCCTTTCTGACAAAGGTAGAAAGGGAAATGAGAAAAGCAAAATCCCATTGTTGTATAATCTGCATTTATATTGTTAGGTGGTAACATATTGTTGCCCTCACCCACGGGCACTACAGGACTCAAACTAAGGGAAAAGCAAAACCACCCTTGGTGAAGGGAATTCCTCCTGTTAAGATTAGAAGTGAAGAAGAATTAAGTCATCCAGTCCACTTCTCCCTGCCAGCGCAGGATAGTTCTTCACTGCAGGCTAATGCGTTACCTGTTTTCAAATATGCCAAAGAGTGGCTCTTTTGCCACTTGCGGTTTAAGTGGCAAATATATCTCTGCCACTCACAGATATATTACAAGGCCACATCTGTTCAGAGAACAGTCACCCCAGTGCCTGCTAGGTTAAGCCTTCTCGTGTAGGGTGGTGACTTATCTGGTGGAGGTTTGGTTATATGAGCTAGTAAATCACATTTTTGTTGTGTGACTATCCAAGGAAGCTGCCATTCATTGTTGAGGAAACCTTGTCAGGAAAAGGAAGAAAGCTCTCTTGGCATGGATAGCAATTTGTCATTGTGACTTTCCTTCCCCCCACTGCCAAGGGTAAACAGGTCAAAGCATCACAGAATAACTCTCTGGGATCAATGTTCAGCTATATAGAAAACTTGTGTCAGACGTTGTCTCCTGCTGTGGCTTCCAGTGCAGGTGACTTCCTTGTAAACACCTTCTACATTTAGCCAGCTTCTAAGAAAACAGAGGTCTGTCTATTTCTGGTGAAAGATGAAGTTGTTATTTTTATGCTGGTTTGGTATTTTGCACTCATTATTTTTTTCAGGTACCTCCACACATTACTACCAACAAAATAGGCAACATGATTTTTCAGTAGGTATCTCTTGCAGTTTGTGTTGCATCTGCTTTCTACGATTAAAATTCTTCTGGAAGGACAAACTCCAGAAAATAAGTGTACATGCTTAACTTTCTCCTTGCTGGTGCTGGTTCTATTTCAGCAGAAGGCAGAGAGACTCTGACTGCATCTGTTTATGCTGGCTTGTGGAAGATATCACAGCAGCACTAATCACTGTCACCAAGCTGCCTTTGCTATATGACACTATGACTACAAGTAGCAGAGCCACCTTAAAATGTGTAAATTCCTGTTTATGGATGTAGACTCACTTAGATGTTGAGTGCATTAAGATATGAATACACATTGTTCCAAGTGACAACTGGGTGAAGTTATGTTATTAGCTGTTCCAGAAGAAGCAAGAAAGAAGTCATGCCTTTGTACTGGCTGTAACTGAATAGAGTATAAACAGTTCTCTAAAACTGCAAAATAGTTTTGTGTGCCTTTATTAGTCTCTTTGGAGTATTACCTTTGCATTCCATTTTATATGGTTTGGTATCTTTAAACAGATGTAAATATTGTGATTTCCTTTTCACATGAATTCATCATGTGATGTACAACTAAAAAGTAAACGAGGTGCTGAATTTTAGGAAATTTCCACAAAGCCATTACACTGTTTTGTATCTGTCACTGGGGTTTTAGTTTTTCAGTTTTAGTCCACTTGTGGGATTTTTTAAAACTTTTTTAAAATTATTTTTTAGGAAATAGAGAACTGGCTGTAACATCATTATATTTTAGGACCAGCTCACAATTTATGAAATTGAAAGTTACAGACCAGTGTCCCTGATGTAGATGTAATGCAGTGCAATGAGCAAAGGCTAATGGGAAGCAAACGCAGTGTCCAGAGTTCTACCGATGCAGGCTCTCACTGATGCTCTCTTTTTTTAAATGAGGTTACACTTAAAAGGAAGTCCCAACGTGCAGTGCTTCAGGGAATTGCATGCTGTGATCAGTAGTCTCTGAAGACTAACACTGAGACTCAAGAAAAGGAGAGACTTCTTCCATTTACTGGATTTTAGGAATTTCAAGAGTGCTTTTGCACTCTTGAAAGTAACTCATAGAGCAGGAAAACAGTAGGATGTCTCTTACCTTAGACCTTTCTGGAACTTTTAAGAAGTTGTTTTTGTTCTTACTCACAGAGTCATATATTTTTTTCTTTCTTTCTTTTTATATCAAGCTTTTGCAGTTTAATCCTGCAGAGCGTCTTGGTGCTGGTGTTGCTGGTGTTGAAGACATCAAATCTCATCCATTTTTTGCCCTTATAGAATGGGCAGATCTGCTGAGGTGAGAGATGTGTGCCCTCTGAATAAGCTCAGGTCAAGTGGACAAGTTTCTCTGGCACAGAAGCACCCTGCCTTCCTTCCTTGGATGTCCCAAACCACTTGGATGTGATGACTAAAGCACGCTGGAGCGATTGGGCCAAAAGTGAACACTTTTAACAGGATTCACTGGTTGTACAGAGTGTTGGCTTATTTTTACACCAACTGGTTGCTACATGTGTTTAAGTCTTTTCACCAAAAGGTGGTTTGTGATGAAACTCCTGGGCAGCATGTTTAGTGCTTCTAACTTGTTGACTAAGTAAAACCAGGAATTTGTTCATGGTGCTTTGTCTGATGATGGAAGTGTCTATAGACTGTGCCATTTGAAAGTGTCTTTTATGGTGTCAGTAGACCATTTCCCTATGCTAAGTACAGCTCTGGGGAGGGTGAGGGGAGAAGGAGCAAATAATTTATTAATGGTGTATGCTGAATAAAATGCTAAAATGCTTTATGCAGAAGTTGACATGCTAAAAATAATATATCCATTAAAAATTAAGAAAGCTGTTGCATAATACTATGGAATGTGTCTTAAAAATGGCATATCATTTCCCACTGTGGAATGAGCATATAAAAGGCAAATAATGCTGTCAAATATTGTACTTTGTTGGCTGGCAATGTCTGTTTAAAACTCTTGACTCTGTTGTATTTGATGAGCTACATGTCAAAGTCACTACAGAAAGGGAAATCTTCTTTTCCTCAGCTGGATAAACACTTCTTTAGCACTCTAATAAGGACCAAGGAAACATAATACTAAATAAATGTATAGATGAAAAAAAGGAAAAACTCTTCTCTCATCACTGCAGCCACCATTTTATCACTTAATGAATTTTACTTCCTCTAAGTGTCCTATTTATAGCTGCTACTTCAGGAAAAAACCTTTCTGTTCCTGCTCTTCTGCTTGAGGAAGCTTCTGAACTCTCCCGTTTGCTTGTTAATAGTCTTCATAAATCAAAGAAAGTCTTCACTCTGCTGCTCGAACAGGAAGAAGCCTGGGCTTTGCTCATGCCAAATGACTAAGGGACATCTCAGAGCAAACCCTGGTGGGTAAGACTTGGGCGTGAGCCAATTAGCTGACCTGTTTGTTAGAAATGTCTGGAGAATGGGACACGACAGACATGCAGAATATTTTGCTGTGCGCTGCTGTTGCTGCTGAGCAGCCATGCTTGTATGGTTTCTGACATACAAATGCTGTACTCTGTGATGCTTGTACAGACTATGGATCTGTGGGTTTTTTCCTAAAAGTTTGCTTTGCTCTCTTTTTTTTTTTTTTTTCTTTGTCTTCTTCTCCACAGCTTTATCCGGAGAACAAAGGGCAAATTCCTTTGGGAAAGTGAGGTGACAGCAATGATTATTGAATTTACAACTCAAAAAAAAAAAAGAAAGAAAAAGTATGCCTCCCCATTTGTATTTTAGCAGTGTATTTTATGGGCACTCCCAAAAGTGCATCTGCACAGTCTCCATCTGTTAGACACCAGGTCGGTGTATTCAAATAAAGTGGAAAAGGAAAATACTTCGCTTAAACAAAGGAAATCTGGAAACTTTTTTTTTTTTCCTTTTCAAATTATTCCACTCCCTTTTTTTTCCTTTCTTCCCTTTCTTGTGATCACCAGGCCAGCAGAGGGGCTGTAACAACACTGCAGGTTGTAACCAGGTCACTAGTATCACTGCCTACGGAGTGCTGTCCAAGATTACATCACTCTCAGAAACTGTGTTTCAACCTACCACCCTCTGGCTTCATAACAGGAACTCCCTCAGGTGAGCCACAGGAACAACTTCCTGCACCAAGTGGGTCGGAAATCTCTAATGCAGAGACCAGGCTGATCCAGAACTTCCTTCCAGCACTGCCCTGGCTGTGACTTTAGAGAGGGCTCATTGCTCAAGGGAAGCCTCCCTTCCCTCAGCCAGCTGACTCCATCCCTGGGGCTCTCTAGCCCAGCCACCAGATAATGTCCTTGCCTGTGTTGATCTGTCCCATAACATTTGCCTGGTGGTAACTGTTAAAAAAATATTTTCCATGTTATTTTAAAATGCTCTCTTGTTCAGGTCATGCCCATGTGCTGGTTGCAAGTAAAAGCAGGATAAGATAGCACAGGAGTGCAACCTGGTTTCTGTGAGCAGAAGCAGGAGAACGCTGTTCAAGCTGAAACCAGATGACCAGTTGCTCTCACTGCAAAGCATTTGGTTTAGTTATTGACACAGAAATACCTGTTTTTCCAGGTATGTTAGTAGTGAGAAAATCTAGATCACAGAGGCTAGAAGGAATAAGGCACTTTGCAAGTTGGGTTACCAGAAGTGAGCCTTTGAGATGATGCAGGTTTTTGTAACCTTACCACTGACTCTGTTAATGGTTTTGATAAAGGAAGCACAGTGTGGAGTTAATTGCACAAAAAAATTCCTGCTTCTGTGTTTTTTTTCCTTTACATGTATTAAGTTGTATTGATGTTTACATGTATTCCTTTAATAAACAAAACCTTTCAAGCCTAATTCAGCCCATAGGCTTCTGAACTTGACATTTAGTTCTTGAAGACAGTCCTTCCTACCTAATCAATACTTTCTGTCCTTGGCTTTTGTGACTCGAAATGGTCTAGATTGCATCTTTTTGGTGTCTTTTATGAAGCCCTACAGTGCACGTCTCTATTTTGCTGACTGTTAAGCACTGCAAAGTCCATTCCACTTTCCTTCTGTAACACCTGATGGCTGATAGCAAAACAAAAAATTTTGTTCACAGGAATTGGTGAGACCCTATGTAAAACAGAGGAAAATGAACCTATAGATTTTCCTTCTCTCCTGTGGGTGTTCAGGTAAGGCAGATAACACACTTAGGACATGTCAGAGTGGTAATTCATTGCACCCTGTTGAACCACTCTGTAATGTTTCTTGTGCCCTACTGAGAAGAACTGGGAGACAAAATGTTTGAAGGCTTGCACTGGGTAGAATTGCTGTGAAGTGAGCCAGGGCCCCTGCTCAGACCTATGAAAGGAACTGCCTGTCATGAAATACAAGGCTTTTAATGGCTGTATTCACAGCTTCTGTGCTTGTAGCACAGCTCCTCTGTCTCCTGTGAAAATCACCTCTCAGACAGCAGTCACTGTCACGCTGACTCTGTGCACCTTTGGGATGCTGAGTCGGCAGGGTTACATGTGCTGGAACATCCACCCGGCTCCTCTCTCCAGTGCTAAACCTGTTCCTTGGTGTGTCCCTGCAGCGAAGGGCACTGGGATGAAGAAGGCTGGGGAGGTCAGCCTTTTTCTAAATGAAGCACTCAGCATAACAAGGTACAGGGAAGTGCAAAGTAAACCACTATGGGATTTTTTTATTCTTTTTTTTTGAGTGTGATGTCATTTGTTTTCTCAAGGACACCGAGTAGGAAGCTGGAGAAACAGAAACTTCCTCTCTGGTGAGATTTATGGTAGGGATTTTAGCAATAAAAAGTACATTTGTTGATTTCTTCAGAATTATGCTCTCTGCAGGGGCTTTGCTGTGAGCTGAAGTCTGTGAGTTCCTGGTTGCTGTCTGGCCCTGTGCTCTGCATGAGGGGGCCTTTACCAGGGCCCCAGTATGTGCTGGTGAGTCAGCCTGCACCTCACTCCAGGTGTGCTTGAGCACCCCCAAGTCCTTGTCCAGTCAGCAGCATCTGTGGCTAAAGAGCACCTCTTGCAGCTGGCCCTCGACTCTGTGTGTCTTCCAAGCTGCACGTAGCTTCCAAATTAGAGCCCCACAGCATTTTGCAGGGTCTAAGAAGTTGTGTGGACAGGATTTCTTTATCTCTTTGCATCAGTGGCCTCTTAAACACTACCCCGTCCCTCGCCTCGGTGGCTCCTTACCTCAACCTTGTTTCCTTCTGCCTGGTGGCATGGTAGGCCAGGCCTCCCCCAGGTTCTCTCTCTGCAGTGGTATGTGGCACTGCGTACGTTAACAATTGTTCACTCTATACCCACCAACAAATGGCAGGCTGGGGCATGGTGAAGACCAGACCAGGCCTGGAACTTTGGCCACCATGAGTGCCTAAGGACTTTCTGTGTGCTCTCGCTTCCAGGGCTGAACCCCCCGTAAGGGTGTCTTGCCATGGTGCTGCAGGAGGAGGATCGCCTCAGTGGGGTTATGAGGCTAGGGCACAGCTCCTGCTGATGGGAATGTGTGTGCAGGTAGGACGGGGGGGTGAGACTTGGATGAAGAGCAACAGGGGTACTAGCAGCTGCAGGGGCCATGGGGTGTGCGTGAGGGGCTCAGGCAGCCCCCAGAACAGAGAGCCTTGTGTGGCTCCAGATGCAGTTTGGGAAGGGGTGGCAGAGCCAACTCCCAGAGGGGGAACAGGACTTGCTTAAAACAGGCTGAGCAGCTGCTGCTGGCAGCAGTGGTTTAGGCTGGCAGCGCGTAGCCATCTCCTGTGCCACAGAGCTGGTGGAGTCCTGGTTGCTGCCTGAGACATCTGCAGAAGCAGAGCTGGGGAGCCCTGGTCCAAGGATGGTGAGGTGTCCTCAAGAAAATCCCAGCTTCTGGGTGGTAAAGTGATGGAAGTGGTCCCACCTTCTGCTAGTGCTGTGTAGTGAAATCTCCTGTGCCTCTGCTGCTGGACAGAGGAGGCTAATTGGTGCAGTAGAGAGGATGCTCCAGACTCCCAGCAGCAGGTGACAGCTTAATGCTTTGCCTCAACAGGACCTCACCACCTCTTGGCAGACCAGAGCCTCTCCTTCTCCAAAGGCAGCTCTGTCTCCATCTTCTTGGCCCAGGGACCAGTCAGGAGGAATTAGAGTTGCTGCTGGAGGGCTACAGTGGCACAGTGATGAGCAGGAGGGCCAGGGAAGCGTGCAATGGTGTGCAGCAGGGAATTAGCATCCTCTTGGGAAGGCTGTGGGTGGTTGTCTTCATCCTTTCCTGATGAGATCCTAAAGTTGTCAAGTTTGGGAAAAGTCCTTCTGGGATCAATAAGCTAGACAAGCCAATTGGCAAGTGGGGGAGATGGATAAAGGTGGCCCAGACAGAAAAGGAGCATATCTTGCAGGGGTTGGCAGTCTTCCTCAGCAAATCCTTGCTAGCCTTGTTTTGCTTTGCCTTGGAGGTAGATCTATTTTGCCTCAGCACAACCTCACCTCTACCAGTTTCTCCCATCCTCTTCCATGATCTGAGCCTTTTATCTCCAGGCTATTTTCTGGGTTTGCTCAGCTGTTTCCATCCATGTTCTATGTTACATTTTTCAGCCCCCCTCACATATTTTCTTGCCCTTTCTGTGCCTTTGGTTCTGAAATGCTGACCCAAATCACTGGGACCCAGGAGTGGATTATTCGATGCAGCTGTTATCCCCACATACCAATGAAAACAGAGAGGATTACTCCCACAAAAGGGAAGCACAGTGGTTGTAAAAACATTAGGAAATTTACCCCAGAAGTGTATGAGTAATGAGAGTTTTATGGTTCCTTGCAAGTGGTGGGATAATGAGGAAGGAGCCTTCAAAAGAGGGGCCAGTGCTGTGCCATTATTTAGAGCTCAGTCCTGTCTACTACACTACACTTGTGGTTTTGCTTGTGCACTGTGCTCTGACATTTGCCAGCTCATAATCATCCTTTACAAGCCAGGCATGGATAAGAGCTACTTGAACAGCAAACCAAGTGGCATATATCCTTTTTCCAGATTGTAAATTTTTTTTCCTTACTACTTTGGCTCCTTGGGCTCCTTCCTTTCCAGCCTCATACCTGGTTTGACCTCAGAGAAGTCCCCTGTAACCAGCCCGCGGTCTCTCATGGTG
This sequence comes from Chloroceryle aenea, assembly GCA_013399075.1. NCBI lineage: Eukaryota > Metazoa > Chordata > Aves > Coraciiformes > Cerylidae > Chloroceryle > Chloroceryle aenea. Next base: position 331,823 of record VWZY01003597.1, on the reverse strand, counting down.
TCTTGCCAGGCCCAGCAAAGCTGAGACCTGACAAAGTGAAGTGAGAGGTGAGTTCCTGTGAGAATACCTTGTCTGCTCTGGCTCCTTGCAGGCACCTCAGTAGGTGCTCTGTGATACTGTAGAGAGTCCTGAGTTAATAGTCTTTCCAGGATAAAGTGAGTGCACAGTGTGAAGTCCTAGCCCTGGTAACATAGCTGGGAGGTTTTCCCATTGATTTTGAGGGCTTCAGGAGCTTACCCTTCGATTACAGAGAGAAGCCAATTTTGTTAAAACAGGAAAGCCTGTCTTCCTGCTTTAAGCATACCTGTGTAATTTCAGCGTCAGTGTTAAAGAAACAAACTTGTTTTGGTTGTGTGTTGTTGGTTTAGTTTGGGGTTTGTTTTTTATTTTGTGTTTGATTTTTTAATTGTTTGTTTAGTGGGGATTTTGTGTGTGTATGTGTTGGGGGGTTGTTTGGTTTTGTTTGTTTTATTCTTTTTGTTTGTTTGTTTGTTTGTTTGTCTGTTTGTTTGGTTTTTGTTTGTTTTTTGTTTGTTTGTTTTGTTTTGTTTTGTTTTGTTTTTGTTTTAGTTTTATTTATTTGCTGCTTTGCTGGGTGCAGTTAACATGGCTATCCTGTTACTGTCCCTGGCTGGGGGCAAGGTCTGCAGCTCTTCTCCCAAAGCCTTTGCTGTGCTGCTGATTTGACTGTATGAGCCTCCCTGTAAAACGGAGAGTGGCATTTTGCTACGTGGCAGCAATGGGAAGAGCTAGTGCCTGTCTTGAGTTTTAAGGCTGAGAAGTCTTTGGTGAGCAGTGCTGCACATGTCCTGTTAGGCTGACTGGACTGCAAAGGGCTGAGAAAGGCAGGCATCTGGTTGCCTCATTATTTCTTTTCATAAATAATCCCTTGTCCTTGCACCCCGGACCCTGACAGCATTTAGAATGTCGGGTGTGGTCCCCCATTCCCCCTCTTTTTCTGAAACATTCATTTGGAGAACAGCTAAACAATAGTTTTTTGTCTAAATCTTTACCAGTGAAATTGTCAGGAGAGATTTCCGCCCCCTCTCCCATCTATCCTCCTTTTGTCTCCTTCAGTCTTCAGGGTCAGGATCTGCCGCCAAACTGAGACTACGTTTGCTTTTCCAGGCCCCAGATGCCAATATGTGGCAGCATCTGGCTGGTTGGCAGGCGCCGGGGCAGTGGTGCTGGCTGAGCCGCAGCCTGTCATGTGGCGGCAGTGCTTGATGGGCGTCCTGCTTCTTCGAGAATATGGTCCCAACCAAGTGTCGTGGAAACGGATAATAATTAAATCTGCTAAAGGAGGTGCACAAGCGGGTAGGGAGGCTGCCACTGGAAGCTGTGCCGACTCTAGACCCGGTGGGGTTTTTTTTTGTCCTCTTTAGTAGCATCTCATGTAACCTTACCTTCTTATGCTGTGAGTGTTTCGGGTGCCTTAAGGCATGGAGTTCCTTGAAAGAGAAATACAAATCACTAAAAATGTAGAGATAAAACCCTTTCCTTGGAGGCCATGTGTTTGGCATGGGAAACACATGATAACAGCTTGCTTTAGAAAGGTGACATTTCCACTGAAGGCTGAATAATAAAAAATGCATTCTAAAAGCCGAGCTTTTCTCTCTCTTCTGATATATTAGACTTTTGTAATGAAGACAGCTTCTGGGACCAGGGAAACTACCGATTCCTTGAAATATATGCGTGGGAGCTCACCCTGGCCTTAATGGGTGTCGCATGTGGCTCCCGCTACATTAATGTTGCAAGCTCTATTAAAAGGGATTGTTGGTAGCCCTTCATGTGCAATGAATCAAAGCTGTCTTTCCCTAACTTTGCTTTAGCTCTGGCTCGCCCCTGTAGACAGACTTGCCCAGGGTTAAGTCACTTTTAATAATAAGATGGATAGAAAAGATTCTAATATGTGGTTTATTGTTGTTGGTTTTTTTTTCCTCTCCCTTTTAAATCCAGAGCTTGCTGGTGAAGGACTCTGGAGGGATGGGGAAGGAGGAGACAGCCAGGCAGCTTAAAGAGGCCTCTGAGGGTCATGTTGAGTCTGTGCTATTATGTTCCAGTGAGGAGAATAGCTTTATTGACAGACAGCTGTTTGACTCATGCAGCCGTACGGTATTTGCTGCAGATCCACATAAATACTGAGCCCATGTTGACAAATTTTTCCTCACAGCAAGATAGTTAAACCTGCTTGTTTAATCACTTGTGTGCTTCTACCTCTGCAGCTTTGAAAAGAATGAGCTGCCGATTTACAATACGATGCAGGAGAAACCCATAAATGCTCAGAGCTCTGTCACATAAGGTTTTCAGGGTGTCTTTTTATTCAGACTTTTTTAGAAATATAGTACTTTTGTTACTTTTTTTTTATGGTTACTTCTTGTTGGCTTTGGGTTTATTTCTTCAAAAAGGGTGTAATTTTGGTGGTTTTTTTTTTGAATAAAAGAATCTGTCAAGCTGGCTTTACAAGACAGGTTGAAGATCTGGCAGAATTTAAGTCCTTTCTGTTGTGCACTGGTACGACCCCTTTAGGAGTCCTACACCTTGGTTTGCAGCACGTGCTTGGAAGCATGTGAGGATGTGTGTTTTGGTTTGGCTTTTCTGGCACAGGGGTATGGAACCTGTGCTACTGGTCGCCTCCTGTCTGTAGCTCAGAGGGTGGCTTTTTGACCTCCCTCCCGTTTCAGAATAATATCTGCCTGCATACCAGCATACTATCTTGTCATGTTGTTGGCCTCATCTCTGGAAATATAGTATCTAAAATTAAAGATTTGTTTCTCTTTTGGAAATTTCAAATTGACCTTTGCCATATAAATAGGGAAAAAGTGGTGTAAGTCAGGGCTCCTGCCACACAGTCAATGGGGGAAAAATAACGGAGCTGTCTTTTGAGAATTTCTTCAACCCTCAATACACTGCCAGTGTGTCTGCTCCTTTCAAAATGTTTGTGGTGTGTGAGCAATTTTCTAATTAAAAGGTGTATTATTTAAGGAATGGCCAAAAGAAAAGGCCATGAAACAAGAACCTATTGTTTAGTCAGGTAAAAACTTTAAACAATAATGTCAAATTAGTATTTAAAGAGATCAGTCACTGTATGTTTATGTGGCATTGAAGGAGGTGGACATTTCTTTCAGGATCACATATAAGGCTGTGGATGCTTGAAGTTGTGGGCAAGGAACCAAGCTGTCTGTCCTATGACTGTCGCTACAAATAGAGATCATAGAATCACAGAATAGCTTGGGTTGGAAAAGACCTCCAAGATCATCGAGTCCAACCGCTGATCCAAGTCCAATTACTATATCATGGCACTGGACATGTCCAGTCTCTTTTTAAAAACCTCCAGGGATGGTGAATCCACCACCTCTCTGGGCAGGCCGTTCCAATGCCTGATTACCCTCTCTGTAAAGAATTTCTTCCTAACATCTAACCTAAACTTCCCCTGGCAGAGCTTAAGCCCATGTCCCCTTGTCCTGTTGTTGGTTGCCTGGGAGAAGAGGCCAACCCCCACCTGACTATAACTTCCCTTCAGGTAGTTGAAGAGAGTGATGAGGTCACCTCTAAGCCTTCTCTTCTCAGATGAACCTGATGGTACTGCTGGTTTTTGAGACTTCATCAGTTTCCTAGTACATCCAGGGAAAGACAATGTTATCTGACATTTTAAATTTTTACATACTAATGTCAGTGCAAGACATTAGTTACAATGAAGATTTACACTTATGGGATGCACACTTGTGAAAAGTCTTCCATATCCTGTGGAAGGACACTTAGCCTGGTCAGCTATCTCTGATGAGGCTGCAGAGATCAGCACGCAGAAGAAATCAGGCTTCTATTGATTTCAGGGCATACAGGTACTTTTTTGCATCGATTTAACCAAAAAACCACCAGTATAATTATACAGTCTTATGAATATGGCAGAGCTTTGTCTGTTGATCAGGCCAGGCAGCCTCACTCGAAGACTTTGGAGCCTGGACAGCTCCTACATTACTTCCAAGGGAGTTACTCTCTGTTCGTGTGCTTCTTGGGGGGTTTCCAATTATTAATGGAGTAATTTATTGAATGTTGTTTTTATCATTCATGAGACAGCTATTTTGACTCAGTTATTATTCAGTCCTTTTCCAAGGGGAATATCTTCTAGACACCGAAAGGGTGATTTGCTGCAGAAATTTTGGCTTTCATTAGATTCAAGCATTTTACAACCATGTTCCCTTCCTTTTAGTATATCCTCATAGCTTGTATGTTGAGGCCCAAGAGCTGCAGAATTTTATGTGGCTAATATTTAAAAACCCCTAACATCCTGAATAATCAGGAGCTTTGGAAATATTACAACCTCTTTTGTCTCAGGGCATAAGCCAACCTCCAGTTAGAGGTCTTTTTAAACAATGTTTCCTTCTGTCCTTCATCTTTCATCATTATAAGAGAAATAACAACCTAGCTTTACATATAATTAATAAAATAGCTCAGCTGGCCACTTAAATAACTTTTGAGTGCCTGACAGCCACAAGGACCAGCAGACAAGTTATCCTTTTTGGAGGACTGAGGAAAGGTCACTGCAGAGTTCTGGTATAGTTGATTGAATTTGGAGTGCACTTTCAAAGCAGAGTTGGGTGAACTTCCAGAAGATGTCTGAAAACACATCAGATTTCTTCAGGTTTCCACCTTTCAACCCTGCTGGTGGTGATGTGGCTACTGTCCCCACTGTTTTTTTTAAACAGGACTTCTAGCTGTAGGCTTTTTTTGGTATAAAAACTAAAGCACCAATGCTTCCTGGTAGAAGTGGAGCTGGTATGATCCCCATCCCAACCAAGCATGATATGTACCTACTGGAAAAGGACACCAAGCCCCAAGGCTGGTGGATGAGAGAAAGAATCCTGTTCTGTTTTCAGGGAGATACCACTATTTTGTCTTTATGCTGTGGTCTTGCAGAACATATATGCGAGCCTGAAGGAAGGAACATTCCCAACCTTGGAGAACTGGTAGCTCAAATAGCCTTATGTCAGAGGGCTTCAAAAAATGGGGCTGAAGACATAGTGTTTTACTATTGGTCATGCTGAGATTGGACACTTCAGTCTCTCCTTTAGGGGCTTGATATTTACCATATGCTTGCCAGCCCAGTGCCACGCTCACCCTAATAAGAAAGGCGTAAGATGACATATCCACCACAATCTTCTCACATTTTTCTTCTTCCTGCACGGTGAACATGAATGTACTGGTGTCCAGGTGTCTCTGTGGTCGGAGTCTCAGCGGACAACATATACCAAGTCTACCCTGGACAGTGGGTGACCACAAGCACAAGCACCCTGAGGAGGCCACCAACATTGCTGCTACATGCACCTCTGCTGTCAGGAAGTTTGAGAGCTTTTCTAGCACAGGACGAGTTGGGACATTTCTTCAATCATTATGGAGCCAGCGTTTCCCTTGAATGTGTGTAGGTCATTTGTTAGGAAGCAAGCTGTATTCCTGCTATGTGTCTGTGTATGCACAACACTTATTTATTACAGACCTTAATCAGAGCTGGGTTAAATCCATCTAAGGAAAACATAAATGTGTTACAATAGATTTTTTAATAACTAAAATTGTAACTCCTTCTCTGAAGTCTTGATTAACCAGCATTAAATGTCACAATGCTGTGAGAAATAGCCATTATCAACAAAAATCAAACCAGGTATAAACCACTAAAGGAATTTTGCCTGGAGTGGTCAAGTTTCAATGCAAACACAAAGGGTCAGCTTGTGACACTTGGCTCCTGTATTCTGCTCGTAAGCATCCCGGCGTATTTGCTTTGCTCTCTGTCTTTTTCCTCCTCTGTTCCCCTCTCCATATATCAGTGTCGGGGAGTTCAGACATCACAAGGGCCGGTAGGTTTTTTATTATTATTGTAGAGCCTAATGTGGAATTTCGCATGAGCAACACTCCTTCCTGTCGGTACTTGGAAACTCTTTTGTGTTACGTCCGTCCTTTCTCTGAAGTAATCGCTCAACTATTTCTAGCAATAAAATATCCCTCTCTAGCCCCATCAGATGTTAGAAAGATTAGTGCAAGATCTGAAGGCTCTGTCCAGCTAAATTCAACAAAACTTTCATGGGCTTTAATATTCTCCTTTTATTTCACTGCCGCTATTGCCTGAGGCCATAGGAAAAAGCACCCAGATATTCCACAATAGATGCAAGCACTATACTCCATAGAGAGGCTGCATGCTGTCTGACACAAGTCACATGAGCAACCTGCCAAGGGACATGAGGAACAGGAGTTTGGATATTTATAACCTCCGCTTCTATATTTCTTTGTTTGTTTGGGTTTTTTTGCTTGGTTTTGTTTCTTTGTTTGTTTTTGTTTGTTTGTTTGTTTGCTTGCTTTTAATTAACTTTAAAAACACTACACCGAAGATTTATCTAAAACTTGTTAGGGTAGTGGGAATGGGACCTGCCTCTGCTGTTGGTTGAAAAGGCAGTGTGGTTCTTGTCACTCCACAGCTGGGGAACTGAGGAGAGAAACCATTCTCAATAAGGCACTTAAAAACCTTATTTGACACCTAAAATGCACTTTGGGGGAAGGAAGGTTTTCCTAAGATATTTAAATATATACCTAATAATGGAAGAATTTTCTTCCTTTGCTTCCTGCTCAAGAACCACCACTAGTAGAAATAGATTTGAAACTCCCAACAGTTATTAAGAAAACCTTAAAGAATGGAGAAGTGATGACCATACCACTTTCCATGTCACCAGTTGCACCAGCTGAATGTACACATTCAAACCAAACTTATTTTCAATGGTTGCTTTGACCTGACTTTGGGAAGTGGGGAGTGAGTCCATTGGCACTTGCTTGTGGAAAAAAGCAGCTCCTCTGGCTTTGACAGGAAACCAGCTCCTCCACGAGGTGAAGTGCTAGGGATCACACTGCTTGTTCCTTGGCCTTTTTCTGGTCTTTCCTCAGCTGGACAGAGGCTATAACTCCAGCCGGGGGAGGCTTCCTCCCATGTGGCAAAGTCTCTGCTCCTGGGAAGGGGCTGTGTGTGGGCAACTGCCTATGGGTGCAGCTCTTTGACTGCCCCACTCACTGCCTTGCTCCACACTGCTGTCTCCTGTGGCTTTGGCTGTAAAAGAAAGTTTACTTCAGTTTGAGGGTATTTTTGTGAGGGTATTTTTTTGTTTTGTTTTGTTTTTGTTTGACAGCCATGACAGCCTCTCCTCATTATTATGGAAAATATAGGGTTGGTGGTAATTACTATCTGAGTATGAATGGGAGCAGAAGTGGGCATAGCCTGCGTTGGCCTTTCTTTGACAAGGTATAACTTTCTTCTGAATTTCTGTGTTAATTAATGCTTATTTAAAAACCACTTTAATTGGCAGTAAACACCTCAACTTTTTGTACTCATTAAAATGCACCCATTGATGTGTGATGGATTTTTTTAAAGCTTAATTAACTTTCTTCCTGTATATATAACCTATAATAATGACAAATACTGGAAACTGCCTCCCCCCCTACTTTTGACCCTCCCCCTAATATTGCTACCACTTGAAGAAAGTATCCTGACTTTGTTAGGATGGGGAAGTGCTCTGGGGACAGTAATTCAGCTCCTTTCAGAGCCCCCATGGAGACCAGGACAGCAGCGGGGAGCTGTGGGCAGCTGCCCTACCCCCCTGTGCCCCGTCCCATGCCTGTGGTTACAGCCCAAGATGCCCACCCTGCCCTCACCCTTCTTCCTCTCTTGCATCCTTCTTCCATCTTAATTTTGTGTTGTTGATTACATTTGCTTTATTTTTCCTAAATAAAAAGTGCTGTGTGAAAATTTTTCTCAGCTAAGCTCACAGACCTTCTCTTCCCTGAAAAAATAACAAAATCTGTCAGTGAAAATAGATTATTTTTTTTTTAAAATAGATTCAGGTGGGTTTATCCACATGCATGGGTGTAAGTGCCAAATCAAAAGAACCAAGGAACTTCTAAAAGTGCTTTTCACTTTCTTAAATTATCAGCCTATATCTAAGCCAAAGAGCAGGACTTAGTGTAAAGCTTTCTATCACAACGAAGGGGATGATGATTTCAAGATCTATTTTTTTAAGTGTCTCAGCATTTTGGGCTATGAAATTAGACTCTCAAGTCACTTCTGAGTGTGGGATGTTTATACTTTTTGAAACTGTGATCCTTCACATGAAATGGAATTGCCAAGAAGCAGAGCATGTTATAGTAATTCATGCAAAATACACAATTTGCTTGGTTAAGTTATCACACACAGATCATTGCCCAGTTTTCTTTTGCAGTTTTTGCAGTATTCTTGTTTAAGGTGGATAAATGTGAAGTTTTAAAATGGGAAATCTGGTTTGTGAAGGCACCTATAGTGATTGCATTCAAAATGCATGGAGAAATGATTTAATTTCCAAAAGTGCTTCCATTCCCAAAAAATCTATCTTTGGTGAGATGTAAACTTGCTTAAAATACAGAATCCTAGAATGTTAGGAGCTGGAAGGGACCTTGAAAGATCATCTAGTCCAACCCCCCTGCCAGAGCAGGATCAGGCAGATTAGGTCACACAGGAATGTGTCCAGGTGGGTTTTGAATGTCTCCAGAGAACCTTGTAAAATGCTCTTCATTCCTTACCCTGCTTTCTCTATCCCATTTCCTAATTGTACTGCTGCCCAGTTCCTTTCTTTTTTACTTGTCTCAAGGAGATATCAGTGTGACCATCTAAATACAGCTCTGAAATAATAAATGTGATGAGATATTCCTTCCTGCTTTGTAAAGTGTTGCATGGCCGAGCTAGTGTCAATATTTAACAGCCACTGCATCTTATCTGCTTTACAGGAATCTGCCACTCTGTGGTGATGGACACAAATCCTTATAGCTGCAGCTTATCATTCATTAAAGCACCTGCTTTTTGGAAGTATATAAATAATTATACTGTTCCTCTGGAGGCAACCGATCTTGTTCACCAACTCATGGGTACTTTTTGGATGCCCCCCTGTCTGGTGGTGTTCGGATAAAGGTTATTTATTCCTTCTTGCCTGAATTTCCTCCTGACCGCACTCAGGGATCAGGCCTGTGGCTGTGCACACTTAAAACTATGAAGCTTGCTGTGTTTCTGCTGGTTCATAGTTTCTCTGTACAGCTTGGGAACAGAGCAAACAAGATACGCATTGATCAAGAACTTGGTTTCTCTCACCTGCTCAAGGTAACTTAAGTAGGGTGGCAATAGAATCATAGAATCATAGAATAGATTGGGTTGGAAAAGACCTCCAAGATCATCGAGTCCAACCCCTGATCCAACTCCAATTACTATATCATGGCACTAAGGTCCATGTCCAACCTCTTTTTAAAAACCTCCAGGGATGGTGAATCCACCACCTCTCTGGGCAGGCCGTTCCAATGCCTGATTACCCTCTCTGTAAAGAATTTCTTCCTAACATCTAACCTAAACTTCCCCTGGCAGAGCTTAAGCCCATGTCCCCTTGTCCTGTTGTTGGTTGCCTGGGAGAAGAGGCCAACCCCCACCTGACTATAACTTCCCTTCAGGTAGTTGAAGAGAGTGATGAGGTCACCTCTAAGCCTTCTCTTCTCCAGACTAAACAACCCCATCTCCCTCAGCCTCTCCTCATAGGACT